>CM060731.1:26665967-26954967 GCA_030704615.1 Takakia lepidozioides
CGCATTGGTGTGGACGACGAAAACGTGAAGATTTCCATATTCGATGGTGGTATGATTGAAGGGCAGGACATTGTGGTGAACATCACTAGGGGCGGTACAACGGCTGCAATCGACTTTACATGGAGGAGCCCCAGGACTCATGAGCTAGTTCTGAGAGCAGTCGAAGTCCCATTGACAACGTGACTTGTATTCAGTAGGCACAGGGCTCAAGATTTGAGGGCACAATCAGCACAGTAGACGTGCTTCAAATGCAATTCATGTGGATCAATAAAAACCTCATTGTGCCCTCTTTTTATTCTATTCTGTGTCCATTGTTCCGAGAATGCGTCATTGCTCATTTCGTTTGGGATTGGGAGTGTGGGTGAATTTTGCAAATGGCTGGTAGGCTGAAACGGGCCCCCATTGTACAGAGCAGTACCACCCTACCATTCGCGAAACATTGCCTTTCAATATATAATTCTAAATAACATTGCCGAACCTCCTTCATCGGGAGGTCCTTCTCCCCCTATGACCGTGGCACCCTAAACCCTATTCCCGCGGACACTCATTTCCGGAAAATAGTGCTGCTCATGTTTTTTTCCACACTTACGACTCTGCTCATGGCTCATGCCGCTCATGGCTCATGGCTCATGAAATAGCAGCCCCCCCTTAGTGGAAGTGGCATTAGCCGCCTTCAACAAGTCTTTCAGCGTCCTGCCAAACTGCGCCAACAACCCTTCCCAAAAGGCTGCTGGCATGGGAGGCATCTGTTGGTCGGTCGGAGCTCTCAGGGATTCCTCGGGCTCCGTCTCCTTGGATTCCTCCGGCTCTTGAGCGGCCTCGTTTTCGAAAACATGCATCGCTTCCTCAAATGGCCGCCTCGGTGACACGTTGCCCCCATCGGGCTCACCAGGATCATCATCTTTTGGGCCGTTCCGCTTTCGCTTTGGCTTGCCCGACCCCATGATGAGGCCAATCCCAAGGACGATCACGTACTGAACTCTAGGCTCTGATACCAAGCGCCGCGCACCTCACTTTGGTAAGCTCCCCTTCAAGTCATAGTTACTCGCTTTGATGCGCGCGCCTAACTCCCAACCTGGCCGCCGGGCCAACTTGGAGCTTCGGCTGCTCACCGGGGCATAACGGTCCCCCTTTGATCTCCCAAAGAACCCTCCATCGATTTGGAACCAGCGGGAATTCCCTTTGGTAGTTGGCAATCTGGAACAGCTCCCCACTCTTTGGTCGCTTTCCGGCTCGCTCGCTTACTCACTAGTTTTTGGTCACCAACGGGCTTGCACCGTTCTCGGGGTTACTACTCCCTATATATACTTCTGTAGCTGTCCGCGGGGGTTTCACAACCAGCCATGCCATTTTATGGCGAACCACCACGAAAATCCTCGACTACACTTGCGAGGAGCGTGGATGAATTTAGTACGATGCGTTCGTTCGGTGGACGTATTCAATGCGATGACGGCGGATAGTTGGCGCCTGTGAAATCGCGCCACGTTGGCAGTATCATGCCCGCTTTCCCCCTTTTACTTCTACTTTCTTCTCATGTTCCCTGTGCGATCGACTCCATTCTCTTCGCGCCTGTATCTTCGCACAGTTTTGCACAGTTTTGTTTTCCTCTTTGCGTTTCCATCACCGTAACGAAAGACGACCGTTCTTCCCCAGGTGTGGAGAGTCGCGGTGAGCCGCGAAGCGTCGCAAACACGCTCGCCTTCGTAACAACTCGAAGTTCATCTGCTCGGTGAGGTTCTCACTTGCTGCAGTGTTTCCATTCCATTTTGTGTCCTCTTCTTGCTTAGGGTCAGTCTTTTCATAGGACTTCTATCTGTCGCTCATTGTCCTTGCACCTTCGTTTCATTCTGCAGCGATGGAGGATGCTTGTGAAAAGGGTGGAGCGGACTGGGTGGATTTTGTGCACCAAACCAGACTGAAGAAGGCGCGAAGGTACTGGTACTCACCAGACGAGTTTGATCATAAAATAGTGGAAGCATTTGTAGACCTCCGCACCCGGAAGCCCAAAAACTCGAATTGGCAGAAGGACAAGCTCTTCTGTCCCTTCTGTGAAGAGGTAATCAAGGACAAAATCCAACTAAATCGGCATTGTATTGACACGGGTACTGTTGCAATGATTCCACGGGATTTCAAGCCTTGGCCGATACTGAAAGAAATGTCGATTGTCAAAGAGGCCACAATGCGCTTGCGCGGATCAGTGCTTGACCCCCGCACTTTGGAATTAGACGAAGTGCGCGCACGGTATGGCGTCCATTGTGGTGGCCCGTCAATGGAGGATTTGCAAGTGCAGGGAACGCTGGACGCTCCTAGAAAACATAAACTGAGTGATGGGGCCCAAAAAACGGAGAGGCAAAAAAAGGAGAAGGCTGCAAGGTCTGCTCACGAGGCAAGGGCAAAATCCACGCAACAGACTGAACCCCGTCCTGGGCGGCAGACCCACACCATCAGTACTGATACTGAAAGTGAATCTGCTCAGGGCCTAGAAGGGATGACAAGTCCAGTGGACATTGACTTGCCTGATCAGACTCGGCAGCAGCCTCACACAAATATCGCGACCCATGCCATCGGTTTAGGGTCAAAACCAAAAACTCAACAGAGCACTGAAGGGCCAGTCTGCCCTGGCACATTGCGCCTCATTGACTTTGGGCTTTTCCCACCAGAGTGCCCACCAATTGGGGATCCAGACTTCTTCCGTTATTTCTACAAAGTTGCCCAGTCAGGTCTGCTACGCACATTCATCCGACAGGCGGAACAGAACTGGTTGAACAGCTTTGAAGATGAAGATGACGATGATAAAGTAGAGGAGGTAATGGTCAGTCTGACCGCCCAGTCTGTTCTCTGTGCTGTTTGAGTCCATCATCGGGGTCACGTTGCCTATTCAGTCTGGTCGGTCCGCTGCGTTCTCTCCTCAGTCCGCTGGCTCACTCCGCTCGTCAGTTAGTCTGTTTTATATCACTGAATTACTTACTGAGTCCGTTTGTCAGTCCGCTGGTCCAGTCCACTGGTATAGTCTACTAGTTGCCTCCACCCTACGTACGCACGTTACAGTCTGCTAGTCTGTGAGTCCAGTCCGCTGCATGAGGTGAATATAGAGTCCACGTCCATGTTCCTGACGTCGAAGTTCTCTGCCGTGTACCAGGATGAACGTGTTTCTATTCGTAGGGCCATTCAGGCTTGGCGGATACCTAGCAATGATGCTCCTTTACAAGCGACTGCAGTGCGTGCGGAAGTGGACCGCGTGCGAGAGTACATATTATTGAAGTATCCTAGGTCATCTGTTGCTATAGCGGCATTACATATTCAAGACGCGTCGGGGGGGAATGCGTCTGGGACAGCCGAGTCTGCCATCCAGCAGACTCCCATTCAGCAGGCCGTCATCCAGCAGACTCCCGTTCAGCAGCCTGTCATCCAGCAGACTCCAACGGAGCAGACTCCCAACGAGCAGCCTGTCATCATGCAGACTCCTCTCCAGGAGCCCATCATGCAGCCCATGCCAATGGGAAGTCCTGTCATCCAACAGACTGCAGACCAGCAGACTGCCTTTCTCTCACATGGCACGGCGCTTTTTGCAGTTTGGTGATCGTCATCACCGGTAATTCGACCCGGAGCTGAAGACCTCACATTTTCCCGGCTTAGGGTGGGAGAAATTAATCCCCATTTGGATTGGCATAATGAGCTCTACCGGATTGTTGCGGACCGCCGGTGGTCATTTGTACCCTTTCATTATTCCATGGAGTTTTCTATTGAGGAAGCCAACCATGTTCTAGAAGCCGCCTCTGTTGTTGCCATTGAAGCCACAAGCGACCAAAATGCGTCGCCTCTACTTGTGCAGCTAATTCTCATGGATGACCCACGGCCTGAAGACCTCAGACATATGCCTATAGCACATCCAACCTTTGGGGTGCGAAGAAAGCACTTGTTCGGATTGACTGAGGAGGACTTTGAGCGCATGACAGCTTCCTTCCTACAACACAGATGGATGTAATTTGGCAATTTCCGCTCATACAACAAGTTGATGAAGGATCTGCATAGTTTGAGGATGGACTTACTCCATGGAACAGACCATTCACAGAAGTTTGTGGTGGATGACACATTGCACTGGTTTGCATTGGTGATGGAGCGAGCAGTATTCGACATTGTTTTGCAGAATCCCAATGTCTTCAAAGTCCTGTGGTGTGGGATCCCAATTGAAGACCGCATCGGCGCCATTTGCTCATCTCGATGGAGCATGCCTGTGCCGGCAAATCAAGGACATTGGCCTCGTCGGAAATCTCTTGGAAGGTAAAATGTTGTGGGCAACTTTCGTGTTTCAGCTCAATTTCTTTTGCCAACTTTTTTATAAGTTCACATTTGCATAAACATGTGTTGCAGGGCGAGTTGATCTGGGAGACAAGCAAGTGCAGGCTGCTTTCGACTCTTTTGCCAGAGGTGCAAGGGACCTTGTCCTGGCTTTACAAGGAGTTCGGGAGACTGTCCAGCAGACTGGCCACAAGAATGTCGAACAACATATTCCCCACGACACATGTGGGCAGACTGCCCAAGTGCTGGAGACCGAGCATGTGCACCAGACCGTCCCGGGTAATAGGCCAGATCACTCCCAGCAGACTGCCCCGCACACACATACTCAGTATGTGCAAACAGTACTGAGCGGGCAGCGAACTTTGCAGACTTTGTAGCAGACCAGAGAACAGACCGGCCAACAGACTGCCCCTCAGCCGACTGTGCAGCAGACCAGCGAACATGGCCACCAGACTGCCCCTCAGCAAACTGTACAGCAGACCGACGAATCCAGCCAGCAGATTGCCCCTCAGCAGACCGTGCAGCAGACCGACGAATCCAGCCAGCAGATTGCCCCTCAGCAGACTGTGCAGCACACTGGCGAACCCACTCAGCAGATGGCCGAGTAGACTATCCAGGAGACTAATAGCCAGTCTGTTCCCTGGATTGTGTAACAGACGCGGATGCACTGGCCTCACCGGGACCCTGTGGACGAATTTCTGCTGAGTTCCCAACAACATGTTTTTGGATCTGCCAGTATGAGTGTTTTGACCGAGTCCACTTTTCCCCCAGGCACATTCACTGACGACGTCATCAGGTCACCGGTAAAGCATTCTTATCCAGCTCCCCGTGGCCTGCCTTCTATGACCTTCCAGGTTAGTCCCGTTTTCGTGCGCTCAGTGGCGAAAGCCATAGATGAGTCTTACTTGATGACCGAACTCAATCTGGGAACGCAAAACCGTATCATAGATCTTACAGAAGAGTCTGAGGAAGCAATTGCCGGTGGGTCTTCCATACATGTTCTTGATGTTTCCAAAGTCCATGGAGATCCGAACACCCAGCCGACTGTCCACCAGACTGACCAGCATACTGAACAGTGGACACACGGAAGGACTGCCGAGCAACCTATGGCGGGGTAGCATACTGTCTTCATTGATGAGCAGACTGAATCGCAGACTAACCAGCAGACTGCACAGGTCACAGATGGAAGGACTGACCAGGATGGCTCGGAGCGGCAGACTGCATAGCTCAGCTTTGACTGCACAGTTCAGATTGCACGACCTGACCAGCACACTGCACACTTCACATAGGGAAGGAGTGACGACCAACCTGCCACCGAGCACATTGCCCACATTGAGGAAGAGACTGAACCGCAGAGTTGCCAGCAGACTGCACAGTTCACAGATGAAAGGACTGACGAAGAACCGGCGGCCGAGTAGACTGCCCACATTGAGCAACAGACTGAACATGCTGGCAGGCACACTGACAAGGAACCACATGCGGCGCAAACACCGTCTGGTATAGCGCTGGATTACATGGAGTCTGCTCCCTCACCCCTTGGGCAGGTTGTGCCATTTCCTCTTTCAGCACTGTTGTTTATGTTTTAGCACATTGTGAAATTGGGCTAATTCGACATTTTGCTCGGTATCCTCACAGGATGTTCGTCCCTCCGTCGGCAGACTGTCTACTTCTGAGGACATGTGTCACGGCCCTTTGCCTTGAGGGCAGGGGGTCGGGACACATGAGGGGCTGCCCCTGTGGTGGGGGCAGCGACAACAATAGGTATGGGGGGCTGAAGCACCCTTGAGTGCCCAAGGCACTCAAGGAGGCGGAGGCGCTCACTAGGTGGAGCCCCGCACACCGGGTTGCGGTGGGGGTGGCTCCACAAGGGGTGGTGGTAGCTTAGCGGGACTTAGTGGGGGTGGCATAGGACTCACCATGGGGGCGGAGACCTCGTGGAAGGAGTCGTGGGGAGTCTTGGGACTCATCACGGTCCGCATGCCCGTATGCGCGGTCCATCGTGCCTCCATCCAGCACATTCTGTAAATGATGAATGACCAAGACCCCGATGTCACACCGTTCTGAGAAGCCACTACGCGCGCTCACAATATACGAAGGCCTTGCCGTGTCAGGATTTCCATTCCCACGTCCCACCATGTCCGACGCAGCACTTGCATCCTTGTCTCTGCCAGGTGGAGGCAACACGTATTAAAATATCTATTCCCCCAAGGCCACATTTTGTTTACCTCTTTTTGTGAAAGCCACGTCAGCAAATGTGCTGCCGAGTCATGGGTGCAATGAATGCGCAGTGGTTCATGGAGTCGTTGAGTCGACTACATATTCACTTTAATGAATAAATATCTTTATTCCATTAATTGAATTAGGAAAGAAAATTTGTAGTCGCATGTGCAGTAATTACAATCACTTGTAATTTTGGCTTTTTCAAATTTTATGTATTTACGCAATTCGTAAAATAGCCCGGAATTCTGCTACGACTCCGGAGTCGTTGACCCCACTTCTGTCCGCCGTCTGAAATGCCCCCGTGGGCCCACATTGTCTGTTTCGACTCTCCAGTAGTCCTGTTTACTACCAAGTGGTTCCCGGAGTGGTCGCGGACATGTAGTCGAATCGGAAAAGACACGAATGCTTCTAGTGTTAGCTTACTGGAGCTCATTACATATTGTCTTCCTCCAAGAGCATATATAAGCTCTACGCAAGCGAGATAACCATGACCCTCTCTTACTAGCTATGGCCAAATTCGGCGGCCCTATAGAAACATCATCCCAAGGAGCAAAGGGTGGTACTGCCATTCTCATCTCTCCGGCCTCCCTCAAACAATTTTTGGTTTAAAGACGAGGTTTGGGAACCAGGTCGGGTGCAATTTTGCACCCTCAAGCTCACTAGAGACCCAGAACCTATTGGATTCCATAATATCTACGCTCCCAACATTGCCCCTGAGTGCATGGACCTCTGGTCCTTGATTACCCGAAAAATGTGCAACGAACCATCCACCAACAAATGGATAATTGCAGGTGACTTCAATATCATGGAGAATGAGGAAGGCATGAAACGTCATGGGTCACACCCGGCGCCTTAATCCCGAAGAGGAGTAGCTCTGGCACTCTCTCGTCCAGACTCATAGCTTAATGGAAACAGAACGACCCACTGGTGGAGTACCCAAGAGGGATCAACCCTTTCTTTACTTGAACAAACAATCAGGGCATTCATGACCTGTGTATGGCTCATTTAAACGAAATCTACATTATCTCTATGTCCATCTCCAATGGTGCAAGCCTTTTGCAGCCTCATAAACCCATTGCTCAGGGGTTTGACCATGTTGTGATTGCCCCCACCCTTTCAATGCCAAAATGCTCAAAGGCGAGGTAGAGGCATCTATAGGCCGCTTAACACTAGTCATCTCAAGATCCTAGCATTCATTCTTGGGCTGGAAACAGCATGGTTGGAGTCAAGGAACCACCTGACTCGCCCAATCAGATATTCATGTCCAAACTCTCGGCCACATACAGGACCTAAGCAAAGTGATTACGGCCTCTGATCATAAAAGGCAAATCCTGGCCGTAGGTCGTCCAGGAACAAAAAATGCAAATGCAAGCAGGAATTTTTTCCTGAGGAGGAAAAAATGACAAATTACTTCTTCCAAAAGATGAAGTTGAGGCAATCCCTCTAAAGCATTTCAAAAATATATCCTCCACACATTCTACGCAGAAATACAAGTATGTATTGTGGTCTTAGAGGAACATCCACTGCCAAGTTGACGTTCATTAAAAAGAATGGGAGGATGCAATGAATTAAACAATGATCAGAGCTCCGGTATCCAAAATGACATACACAAACAAACATGGAACAATGGCAGAACCAAACATGAAACAATGATAGCATGTGATGAAGAGGACAACATGGAAAAACGAGTCTGCCGGGACCTGATTGATGATATGAAACATTCATATTTTATTTGAGATTGTATCATTCAAGGCGATGGACCAACAGAAAAATGAACGTCAACTGTCCATCCATTCATGGGCTTAATTCCATAAAAGCCATAGATTCTGAAGCCATAGAACCGAACGGCTTATACTAACTCATTAATAATACTGAGCCTCCTCCCAAATGGCTCACAGTCAAAGCATGTGTTTGAAGACGCCTCCTACCACAGTTACTTACAACGGTCTCCGCACTAGAGGAAACGGAGATACTTTCAGGAAGGTGAAACCCGCTGACATTGTCATCTGAAATGTTACTGCCAACTCTACTTGATGCCCTTGAAGCCTCCCGGCACGCCCGCCATTCTTCCCAATCACGCAGCTCTTGTTCCTCTTTTAGAATTCATTCCTTGAATGTAACTGGGGACACGTGGTTGAAATAACAAATGTTAGGCCCAAAGTGGAAGTTTTGCATAATGAGGATTTGTTGAGGTAAGAGTGCAAATGCAAATGCAAAAAAATTGGAAAATCAAATTCTGAACAAACAACAGAACGGTGGGATTCACATGCCTACCGAGGTAATCAGGTTCTTTTTGATGTGGGATTCAAATACGAGGATCAAGATATCTTTCATACCAGGCCCAGCAGGCATGGTCTCGACCAATAGGCTTACGAGAACACTTTGCCCGGTTCTCGCTAATGTAATCAACGACTGTTGAAGCTTCAGCCATCTCCGATATCTATGGCCACACTGCCTTTGTCATATCATCCCGGTCACGCAAGCCGTTTGGTGATGGCTTGAATGAGAAAAAGAAGAATCCAGTATTTTATGGGTTTCGCAGGCCCTTTGATGGCTCATCATCTACAAGAAGTATTTGCCCCTTCGTAGCAAACGGTCTACCAGGGTACTTGGCAATAACACTACGAATATCCTTCACGAGATATTTCATCCCGGGCCATAACCGGTGGTATCCTTGCAATCCTCAGCAGACCATATGAAGCAAAACTTCTTTGCTATTTTCATGGGGAAGAAGCTCTCTAACATCCTACAAAGAACACCTCTATCAGCACATGACCAAATGGCCACGTGAAAAATGCTTCAATGTAAGGTCCAGAAACTCCAAGACTCCAGGCCGAGGCACCACAAACGGTCTGTCAGGAACTTGAAGTGTCACATTCCTGAAACAATCTCCATAAACAGTTCACCGCAGGGGTGGCCGGTAGCAGAGGAGTCCGTTGACACTCAAAATTAACAACATCTGTTTCCTCTTCCCCGTTGTTGCATGTAAAGGATGAGATACAAAATTATCCTGAGCAAGTTAATCACACACTGACATTAGTGTTTCTGCCATGAAAATACCCATGACCCATAATGATTGAGTGTATGGAAGATCAACACTATTGTGCAAAAAGTGGCAAAATTCTGTACGTGTTGTGGGCTTGGAATGTTTCGAGAAGAGGGATAATATTGTGAAGAAGAGGAACGTCGACTGCCAAGTGGAGGTTCAAAAAAGTACCTTGTATGGAGGGAAATTGATGAAGGTATCGTGCTGCATCCCCGTCTATTGAGAAAAGATGGAGTAAATTAGTGCAGAACCAAATGAACACAAAAGAGAAGAAAGTGGAGAAATGATATCGAATAATACCGATGTCGTCTTATTGGAAAGTCTCGCTGGCGTACTTGGGATCCCAACGGACGTGTTTTGACGAGACCCTGGTATGTCCGAGGTAATCTTTTTCTTCCGCGAGGCTGCTTTGTCTTGGAAGACAGACTTCTCTCTGGTGGAACTGATTTGTAAAAGAGATGGAAATGGTTTGGGGGCTCTATTCCGCTTCCTCGGTGCAGAACATTGTGCCAACATTGCAAGGTTGGGAAGCCGAAAAGTTGCAATTGTTTCGTCCTTGTCCTCGTCCAAAGGTTTGCGGGGAAGGGGAACGGAATGGAAATTGTCCCTTGAACACTCCATATCCTGAATGGAATTCACACGTAAGGTATGGATTACCTCGGAACAGAATTCCAATGAAGATGTCGTTTGACAAGAAGGTCATAATCCGCATATTTTCTGGCCTGGAGTAAAACAGAACATCAGACCCAATACTAAGTAAAACAAAAGGACGAGTAAGAATTCAGATATAAGTAATTTTATCTGACTCCTTCTGATTTGGGCTACCCAACCCTTGTACTGAGGAGAGAAGGAGGGAAGAGAAGCAACAGTGTACTGCGGAGTCACAGCCTCAGCCGCGTCATCAATGGCTGACATTCTCGAGGTAGATTTCAGACCCTTGATACTTAACAGGGAGGGTGAGGATTGTAGAGTGAGGTCCACGAAATCCCCTTCACATTTGTCAGGTTGGCTTCCATCTTCGACATTAAATCCTAAACAATCATGCGACGGAACATCCATTTCAAGAATGGACTGAAGAAGAGGGTCGTGCAATTGAACGGAAGCCAAGTGCCTGGATGATGCTTCACCGTCGATGACAGAAATCTGAACAGTAGTGTGAATGTTGTCCCTCTGTCGACGAATTTCTGATATGGAGGATTCCAATGGAGGTCCCAACGAGAAGTTTGCATCGTCAGCATCTCCATGAACCTGCCCAAACAAACTTATATGGTCAATGTACAGACAAAGCATAACTTCCACTACACAGTGGAGGTTGTCGGATTTGAAAAAGCCCCCGCGACGAGATTTCGAGAAGGCTTGTATCCCATAGGATCGGGGTGGTATAGGGTGGAGAAACGCAAGGATGAGACAAGGAGATAGCAAACAATTCCATGTCAATTCAAATTGACATGGAAATCACAATAGACCACAATCCTTATAGAAAAACAATACAACCTAGAGAAAAACCAACCAAAAATTGAGATTGCATCATAGACGTGGTTGATCAATGAAATCTTTATTTTGAATCATCATATCGGAGATTCCGGTAATTAGAATCATCAATATAATCCAAGAGAGGCTTAAACTTGGGATCGGTGGAAACATTCTGATAAGGCTTAAGTCATATTCTCTTTTCCCTGAGATAACTGGAAACGGTGCAAGATCTCTTCATTTCAAGCAAGTATTTCAGGAGAATCTTCTAGAGATAGCAAGAGTCCGTGTCCACGGATTCAAACGATTATAGAATCAGACAGGATTCAGGCGGGTTCAACACACACTTAATAGCAGAATTGTTGATGAGTAGAGTGTTACTCCTGTTGTACTGACCACCAAATCTTTGCCAGACCGTCATCAATGGCTTCAAGAACAGACTTGGTGGGTCGTATCCTGATATAAATTCACTACAACAGATCCCGACTTTAACGTCTGCCACATTTGCCAGTAAGTAGCATGTATGTCTATAAAATGCAAAGAGGCAGTCCTGGTTGCCAATTGTGACCACCAGATGTCAAAACTGCAATAGGATGACGTGGGCATAAGAATGTATGACTGCCAGTATTCACGACTATACGTGGCGATTGCCGGTTGCCCAAGGAGTGTCTACGTGGATGATGCAACATAAATAGATGAAACAGATGCAGGATGTGATTGCAAATGACGACGTGGACCAACATATCCTTGCTCGCGGGCACTAAGCCACACCCTGTGAATGAAGAAATGAATGGATGAATGAATGATTAGGATGAATTAGGATGAGTGAACTAGGATGAATTAGGATGAATGTGCTCAAAATTTAGGGTTGCTAGGTCGCAGTGTTAAGTATGAGGATAATAAGCAGTAAAAATATTTAACTACTGTTTCACTGACCCAGCAGATTAATAGTAAAACTAATCCACTGCTGGTTAAGATTAGTGAAATAAAACAACTGTATTATCTCAACGAATGATACACAAACGCCTTGCTGACAACTATTGGATGAACGTATCAAACATAACTTTTATGCACTGGATGAATGTATGAACGAATGATACAACAAACGCCTTGCTGGCAACTCTTGGATGAACGTAGGAACGAATGATAATGCAAACACCGAGCTGGCAGCTATTGGATGAACTAACAGTGAAACTCATTTAAAGATTTATTTTGGATGAATGGATGAAATTAAAATGGCCAAAAAATGGAAAAACAAATGAATGGATGGATGTATTGATGGAAAACCCAAAATCCATCCATCTATCGCTACATTCATCCATCCAGTCATGAGTAGAGGGGACTTAGCATTTTTTTTGTCTCCCCTGCCATCTGTTTGTTTTCTTTGTGTTGAGTTTGATTGTGAGAGACGACAAACATGACAGAGCTGTGTTTGCTTTCTTATGGTGTCGAGTCTGATCATGAGAGACGACGAGCGGAGCTGGTGGGATAGGGGGCAGACAGGGACTCAAACCCTAGAATTGGGGCATGAAGATGTGGTGCACGATGTGGCCATCGACTATTATGGGAAGCGGCTGGCCACCTTACGATGGACAACCACAAAAGGTGTGTGTGGTTTTTTCTCTTTGTACGATGTGAAGAAGTTTGTCCATCCTGCAAATCTGGGCTCTTGGCGACTGTTAGTACCATGATTTGGTATTCTTTTTGCTGTTTACAAGGTTCTTCGGAGAGTCAGCTTGGTCTTAGCAGGTCGTGTTTCAATCTCTGTTCACTCAGCTGCACTGTGGTGGTTCTCATGGACCAATCCGACATTACCGGACTACAGACACAAGCAGCACACACAAGAGGTCCGTTTGGGTTCATGGTCAGTCGAATCCTCCATGGGTCATGACACAAGGTGGAGGACAATGTGGTGAGGGCACCTTCTTCTTCAACCTATTTCAGCCTGTTTTGCCTCTCATCAGACTTGGCCGTGAATTTGCAGCACGGAGCAGAGCTGGCATGAGTTTTTTAAAGATCCTTCACGATGGTGCGACAACCGCAATCGCAGGGTGTGGCTTTTTCTTAATGTACGATATGAAGAAGTTTGTCCATCCTGCATTTGTCTCTTCTAGGCTAGGCTCGCAGTTCCTCAAGAGCGGCAACCCTTAGTTCATTCTGGAACACTTGGTTCAGCTTCTAGGTGAAGGGTTTCTCTTCTTTTAATCTTCAGTTTTCTAGATGGTTCTAGATGAAGATATGCTCTTCTTGTCATCTATTTTAGCGATAGGTGTTTCCCAACCATGCCCTTTGCGATGATCTTATACGCATTTAATAATGTAATTGGCCTATAGTTTGAAAGATCAACTCTGTCTCCTTTCTTGTAGATGAGAGTAATGACCCCCTGAGAGATTTGTGAAGGCATGATTCCCTTATGCAAAATCTCATTGGCCATAGACAGAAAATCATCCCCACGAACGTCCCAAAGCTCTCTAAGAAATTCATCAGGCATCCCATCGAGACCTGGAGTTTTCAGCGCACTCCAGGATTCCAAGGATGAATATTTTTGGTTCTCATTTGCCTTGAGGCCGCAGGAAAGGTTGGGCAGGTCAAGCGATCCTTATTATTATAAGTATAAATATATTTCTGTTTTATTTTTCAAATTTTTATTGGCTTGTCTGACATAAGGTTTCGGATGTAGTCGGGCAGTGCATAGGGCAGTTATCATCCACGGAAATGTGTCAGCTGAAATTAGGTCGGTGTCAACCGACATCCCATCTTTGTACGGCACATGGGAACATGTTCCCAAGGGTTTGATGTTCATGGCTGGGTGACAGGTGTACCTACTAGTAAGATGAAGGATGAAAACATTCATCCGTAAGGAGGCCCTGATATGGAAAGCCTGTGCGTGGCTGCTGCGACGAACAAGAGACAAGACAGTAAAGCCCTCCTGCGCAGCGAGGCATGGAGGGAGAAGAGGGGCCACAGGCGGATGCAGGATTTGTCTTGGACGTCACTTCGGGTCTCTACTACCATGCTACGTAAGCTTGTCTCACCTAAATTTTTTGGAGAGGCTTTGATTCTGTAGAATTTTGTCAAGCATACTCGAAATCGTGTTTTCTCGTACAGATTAAGGGTGCGGAAAAATTTCCCAAGGTTTTTATGGGGTGTAAGTTTCCAATAAGGTGGAGGATATATAATATCTATCGCAGGAAAATGTTCAGTTTCTGTCTCGTTCGTTGCATGAAAGGATCATTTATTTGTCGTCACCGCAATCAGGTGTTTTCCATGGTTTATATTACGCATGCACCATATACATTTCACGTTTGATTCTCGTTTGACGGGTTTCCGAGAAGATTTTGCGAAACCAACACTGCGTTCTCGTGGTACGTTAGTCTTAGTTCGTTCGCAGCCCAACTTTGTAACCTGAAGGTATCTGACCTTTGTTAGCGGATGAGGCACAAAGGCTATCTGGTAACAGCTCTGTATCAAGTCTGCTAAATCCGGGATTTGTTGAGCCGTAAGTATACTAATAAGAAACTTCGAGCAAACGTCGAGGAGTAATCAACGGCGCATGAGTAGTGATAAGTCTTCCGCTTGCAAGCAGACGTCCAAACCCTATATTGGTTACTTTAGCTACATTCCCTTTTGGCATGATTTTAATATGAGTTTGTCACTTCATTTCACAGAGCATCAATGAGGAAGTAGATATTCCTCATTTAGTTAGAGCCAATTTGATGTGAACCAAATTCTTGGTGTTAATGTGTTCTGAGCTTGTGTTTTGGGACTGAACTGAGGTCCCTAAAAGATAGGTGGCCGTGGCCCTGTAAGCTTTGATTGTATTTGATGTATATATGTAATTGATGGAGTAATCCTTGAATCTCTGAATGAGATCCTAGGTGCGCAAACACTGGGAGACATTGCCATTAACACCTCAACCCTAAATGCATATAATCCATGCTGCAGTATGGGTATGCTATTGCAAAAGGCATGCCTAGTACAGAACTATGCAGTGCTAGTGCCCACCCTTCTCTCTCGCTTGGGGGGCTACATGTGGACATAATAAAAAGTTATTCTTCTCTCTGAGACAGCTTCCCAGGTTGAGTTGTGCCCAGCCCTTGAAGCAAAACTCGATCTGGAGCTGTTTGTTGTTGATTTTGCAAGAACATTTGTGGGTAATATGCAACAGCATCAAGCTTCTCTCTCTAGGTATGAGCAGTAATTGTCTGACATGTTGTTGTTGAGCAGCTCCGGCTTCTACTACGATGCAAAGGGGGGCTGGTATTATAGTACACGTGATGGCCTGTACTATACATTTGAAGATGGCACATATGCACCTTTGACTTCAGCCAGCAGCCACAGCAACCCCCTCGAGGGTGCGGTTTATTTCTAGATCCTTGTTACCCTAGGGCATACCCATATGTTTTCTGTAGGAAGGACGTCGAGGACAAACTTTTCAGAGGTTCTTGGATTTCAGGGGCATGGCCATCTACTTTTGAAATGTATCTCACATAAACTACTCAAGGCTCTTGGATAGAAATGACTTGCATGTAACTCTGAAGACCTTGCAAGGTGTTGAGATCTTTGGGATGTGCCAATCCTCATTTAACATGAGGTAGCATGCTAGAGCTTGGTTGAGTGCAGACGGTTTGCACATATATTCTAGGTGTTACTAGACTTCAATAGGTCAGTTACTGATCATGTAAGACATATGTGCCCTCTGAAACAGTAGCAAATCCTCTGTTGGCGGTTGTACAGAGCAGGTGGTGGGAGAGGGTTATCTCCCAGATAGAAAGGAAGGTCATTCCACCACAACCTGTGGCCCTGGATCTGATGATTTGGGGCATTCTGTTGGCACGCAAGAAACCAGTGAAGGATATTTTGCCAAGTTGGAAGATCAGATGGCAGATGCTGCTGCCCAGCCCAGCTGCCGCTGCGAAAGGTCAAGTGAAGCATTGGATGTTGCCCAAACTAACACCCATGAGACCAACATTTCCCATCCGCAAGAGACTGCCACAATGAACACAAGACATTTTGAATCTGGAGAAGATTCTTGGAGCCAAGACACACTCTCATGGGTGGATATCCCAACAGACCAGACAGAAGGCAATGCCAAAGAGCAAGCAGTCTGTCACTCCGAGGAAGGGGACCCTCGACCAGCTTCAGCCTGGTATTACCAACATGCTGCCACCACTTCTACATTGTTTAGGACCAAACTTTGTTGTTTAGAGCTCACAGGTCTGACCATCTCAACCTCATTATAGAAGATCTCTCAAGCACACTGTCTCATGTAATCTCTTTATATCCTTCTAAGCAGATCTACCAATGTACCCAGCACCAATTTGTGTGCTTGTGAGGGGTGCTTCAGAGATCAAGTTACAAGGATTTCTATATAATCAGAACGTCTATATTTTCAATGCAGAAGTTTACACCTGGAACCAAATTGAATTTTCATTGTTCCAACCAAAATCAATTTTTGGGCATATTATCTTTATGAGAGCTGGCGTTTTATATGGGTATATTTTTCCAATCCAAGTGTAACCTAGAGGACCACTACAGTCAGACCAAGTAGTCCAATACGTCCTAGTATGGTACATGGCTTGGCTTGCAACAAATTGTGAACTTACTCCACAAGAACTGCCTTTGACAGCTACAAAATCCCGGTTATGTGTTGCAGGATTGAGGAAGCCCTCATTGAACTCTACTTACAAAATTATCCCAGTTTATCTGCGGACGTGAAAGAAGAGGGGCCAATGATAACCTCAGCTGATATTTTTGTGGACACTCCCCCAGAAACTCCAAGGAACCAATGGGCGTCCAGCAATGAGCAACTGATTGAGGAGGCATATGCTCAGGGCGGTTCAGACAACTTAGCCACAGATAGATTGCAACATACAGGATTTTTTGCCAGAAGTCTTTCACAGGACAAGATGGCTATGGATGAGGTTTATATCGAGCATGCAACAAATGCCAATGGGCACGAGGAGGTCAGTGCTCATGTTTCTATCATGATCAAGTTCGGTTACTACTATTACCATGACTAGCATCTTCACTACCATCCAGTAACTTTGTGTTTGCTTTGATGGCTTTTTATCCAGCCTGCCAGAAGATTTCATGTTCAAATCCAAGATATCCCCTCTTACTCTAGCTCATCCTTGGACCAATGACTGCTGGTCAAGGTCCTGAAGCTATGAGGATACTTTCTTGGGAGCTGATCCTCGTTAGAGCGAGGCATCATTGATGTTACGCCCTCTTAAATCATTCCTAGATGAATTTAGGCTACAAATTTTTAAAGTTATTTATTAGTTTGTAGAGCCCATAACTGAACTCGATGAGCCCCTTACTCTTGGCCTGAGACCGTCCTAGATTCAGTGGCCAGTATTTTGCAGTCTTTCATAGAGATTCGTAGTTTCGCTTAAACAGCACAGCCTTACTGTGGAGACAAGCAAGCATGATGGCAGATTGCTATCTTCACAGTTATTTCTCCCTTCACCTGTTTTGCAGCAAGAATAACCGTTTGTACTGCTGACAAGAGATGGTTGTGGTGATGAGCTTCTGCAGTCAGATGATGAAAGTGAGGAGCTGGAAGAAGGTGAATGGAGACCAGAAGAGGGGGACAGAGAAAAATATATGTTTTATGATCTTGAGGAAGAGGCCGAAGAGGGAGAGATTTGCACTTCACAAGACTGTTCACTATGGGACCAGCAGGGCATATGTGACAACAAAGATGTCTCGACAAGCTACCCTGCCCATCAATTAGGCCAGTAGATACACTCTTACCTGTCTAGTTCAACGAAGCTGCAAATATGTTTGGGGTGAGGTTAAAGAACTGCTCTAAAGAGTAAGGGGGCACCTAAATGGGCACAACTGTTTCTTCCAACTCACTGCTTTGAGCTTCAATCTGATAGCTTGACTCGAGTCCCAGGGCTAAAGAAGGCGAAGGCGGGCATGTGATCATGCAGGTGCTTCAGCCCTATGATTTTTGTAGAAACCAGGGAGTCTATTTCTGCCTAAATGAGCTTAGCTCGATTCTAAAGACTACATTTACTGGATGCAGGGATTCCAAGATTGGATGGAGAAGTTTGTTCAAGCATGCAGGGACAAACTGATGGGGAACTGTCAAAAGGTGATCAAGAGTACACAAGATTGGACAACAGCAAAGGTACAACGGCGTCTGACAACCCTGACTTGGCTGCTGTAGCTGAGGACCCAAGAGATCTGGCCGAGGCTGACCAAGCAGAGGAACAGTGGCGAGCACAGTATGGGCAAGTCACAAGGCCTGGCGGGAAGGCTCGTTCGCTTCCTGGTGCAATGGACTTGTGGGATTGGACAATTGTGGAGCAGGACAGAAAAGTTTCAAAGAAGAAGAAAAAGATGAAGAAGCATTCTATTCGTTTGGTGGGTCGGTTGGCACCAAATTCTCAGAGAGTCCATCCGTCACTCGGCAGTTCTGGCGGCCTCATCCGAACCAGTCCTATTTGCGAAGTGGACCATGAGTTTGTCAAGGTTTCATCAGGTATATGGCTTTACGATTGAAGGTATAATAGAACATTTCTTTCCATCATTTGCATTTGGGAATGATCGCACCAACTGATTCATGGCTAAAGATTAATAGGCTCCCTGAAACAGGATCGGAAGTTCTGCCTGTTCTGCACAGGAGACTCCTCTCTCTTGCCCCATAAGATTCTTGGGCTTTCTGGATCTTTCATCCAGTTCTTTCTTTACCTGGCTCTCAGCTTCTCAGTTTCCTGGTTGTAGTTGCTCCAGCAGTTGGTAATTCTTGGAATGAACCAAGACAGCTTTCTGTGGATCTTATAAACTTTGTTCCTCTCCTTCTCTCTATCTGAGAATACTTCCTCTCTTCAACTGTGTCAACTGCATACATGAACCCCCTTGAGCTATCATAATGTGGAGGGTTAAGGGATGCAAGCCCAGCATTCCAGGTTCCTGTGTGCATTGGGAGTCACACACAGAGTTGTCGTGTTGTGCTATATTTAACATATGGTAATCTGCAGGTCGGATCTATAAGCTGCGGCGGCCAAGCTCCAAGCATGTGGCAGCAGTGGTTAACTATGATTCATCAAACCCTACACATGATTGGGGTTTTCCTCCATTGAAGGTCTTGCTCACTGAGGACGCAGAGGGGGAAACTGGATACACTCCCGAGACAACAAAATTGTCAGCCGACATGGTGGTGTCAAAGCCTTTTGTTCCCAATTATGGACACTGGCGGTTCCAGCCCTTGGTTTCAACCAAGGTCGGTAATTTTATCGTAGGGTAACCAAAGCTTGTAAATCCTGACTGATATGAGCATTATCATTTCTACATTTGCCTTTGAACCAAAGTTCCAAGTAGCTAATACCACTCAACAGTATAATCTAATGTAAAAATGTAGAGTTACAGACAGATCATGTATGTTGCTGATTGGTGCGTCTCCTACCTGACTTGACACAACACTTCAGACAGTGAGATGCTGGCTTTGCTACCATAGTGATGAGGTACAGCAAGGTCAGGCAATCTCTAACTGTTTGCCGTTTTTGATCTTGAACTTGAGTCATCCGCAGAAAATCAGGGGTCCTTCAGTGAGTGCTTCATTTTTAAGTTTCACCCAGGACGAGGCTGCCGAGATGGAACAGGCAAGGCAAACATGCATTTGCCCCTCCTTATATGTTCTTAGGAAGTGTTCACAACATGGCGAATGTCTTTGTGTTGTAGAATCATCCCCAAGAATCGGTTTTAGGTCATCTCTTCCTAAGAATCTCTAACATCCAACTGAGAAACAGCTATGTCAACCACTGAGTACTGCTCTAACTTTCTGTGAGTTGCCTTCCAATGTGATTCAGAGAAAGCATCGGTACAGAGACAGGGCTGCAGAGCGCCGAACTTTGCATAGGGGATTTGGGACTGGCCCTGGTCAGAAGGGGATGCCAGAACATGAGATTGAAAGGCTGGAGGCAGAAGCTGCCACAGAGATGCCTGCAGCTTTGGCAAAAGCTGCACTAGCACCCCGCTTAGGCAAGGACAATGTTGGCAAGCGCATGCTAGAGGGCATGGGATGGAAAGAGGTGAGGCCAGCGGCCACCCAAATTGCACTGTCTGTAGTGCTATTCTGCGTTTTTTTGTTTTCCATATTCTATATAATTTCTCTTTCTTTCTGTGCCTTATAGGCTCTTGTTCTCAAGTTTCTTTCTATGTTCTTCTTTTTTCTTTTTCCTTCTTTTCTTTGAAGAGAAGAGGACCAGATCAAACTTTATTCGAAACCTGTATTAGAATTGAAACACCACTGCAAAGCCGAGAAATGGCATAAGGTAAGAAACCACAGACCAACAGAAGAGAGCCAAAAGCCCAAAACAAAGACAAATTCCTCGGATGGAAGAATCCCTAGCTTCCAGAACTATCTTGAAGCTCCAACCCATAGGTCTGACATGAAGCTGGTTGGATCTCATGATGATGTGCAAATACATACAACAGGTTGAAGGCTGATCTTCACTGCTCCATCAGCACCGTAGGCAGGTTAAACTAACCAGGTCACTGAAGATTCCAAATCTCCTTTCTGGGGGTTTGGAGTCCCCAGGATAAACTCTCTCTCCACAGCAAATGTCACATATGTGGCTGTGCTAGTTGTACTGTTGTGGAAAGATAGAGTAGAAGATGGAGGGGCTAGAGCGCAGTGCTGGAATTAACCTTGTACTGTCTGTATTTCACCAATGCCCTGGCAATTTTGTGCGAGCCTCGGATACCCTGGTGGAATGAAACCCTATGACTGGCTCCGGGAGGGTTAGTAACATCCTAAGCTATATGCAGCTTTCATCTTCACAGTTCTCTTTCATCTTCGATATCTTTGCAAGCTCAGATTATTCTGTGGAAGACTCATCAAATGGATCAAAGCCTTGTGATAAAGATTGTGCTATGTGTTGCAGGGCCAAACACTGGGGCCTGGGGAAGGGGGTCTGATCAATCCTATTCAGGCTCTTGGAAACTCTGGTCGTGCTGGCTTAGGCTGGGGCTAGTAGGTAATAACAGCTGCAGGCAAATGATAATGACGGCTTGTTTTCAACTGTTGGTTGAAGTCATTACAAGTAATAATCACTCCAGTGGAAGACAGATTCTTCAGGGAACCATGTAAGTATTGCACAAACAGCCTTTCTTCCACCTAGGAAGTCTTCATATGCAAGATGATGTCGTTCTCGTGTTATGCTGCTATTTATGGGCGGTGACATCATTAACTTGTTATGGTCAACTAGGGCATCTCTCTTTGAAATCTGTTGGGTTTGCTTGAACCTATTCTATCTTCTCCTTTGTTCCGCCCAAATTGGGCACAGGGTCTATGGGCACAAGGCTACGGCAAAGAACGTTATATGAGTACATTCTGTTTGACATCTTTACACTACTTGGTTCTTTTTGCAGCATCTGCGTGCGTTCTCTGGCAACAAAAACAATTGAATTGTTTATGCGCAAGTCATGTCAAAGTTTATATTGGTGTGCACCTTCAAGATGCTTTGTGAGGAAAGGCAGTTTCACGTTTTTGGAAAGATTCTCTCCAAAGTACATGTGCATAGAGTGGTCAATACACAAATGTTGTATCAAACATCACTCTACTATCCGTTAAGGAGATGGACTGCATTCTTAGGAAGCTTTGGAATGAAACCCACTTTGTAAACAGCAAGTGAGATGATTTTGAAATGAGGTTGCCGGACGCTCAAACTTCACCACACATTTGTACCAAGCAATAAGCAATATTGCACTAGCTTCAATTTTGTAGAGGTGAGTTTGGTAGTAGCTATATCCTAGCCACAAGAAACCTAACACTACTGAAGTGGCATTGTGGGCATGTGAATGCGGGCGTGCGATCATGAGCCTGGAAACGTGAGCCTACACTTTCCGAAACCTGTGGATCTATTATCGGAGGGAGAGGACACCTATTACCTAGGGAATTAGTCATTGAAGTGTGTGGAGAACAATACAAATATAATCAATATATGAATTAAGACGATATGTTTGTTTGTTTGTTTTGTCACGTTGAGATGTCCCAAACCGCGAGGCCCCAACGCTAGTGCTTGGTACCATTGGAAAGCCCTCCACGAGGAGGGGTGCACCGGCTTGGTCTCATGATTTTTGGACGAGGTGTGGGAGATACAGAATTCTGGTCGGTGGAAATTCCCCGAAAAATAGCAAAAATGGCAAAGTGGGCATTCCTGGGACAATGGTTGGAGCCTCGACCGGAGAAAGATCAAGGGAAAGGTCTCTGGTTCAAATCTGGTCATAGGCTAAAAATGATCAGATATTGGATTGCCCTTGGTCTTAGATGACACTAGACACTTGGGCCTGTACATGGGAGATGCACTTGGATACATGAATAGAAGATTGCACTTGGGCTTAAATTTCAATTCTTCACACATGGGCCAATGGCATAGGCTACACTAGAGGTTGCACTTGGGCCTCGACATAGGAGACCCACTTGGATATATAAGAAATTGCACTTTCAATTCTTCACACATGGGCTTTGACATAGGAGACGTTACTTGAATACATAGGCGATTGCACTTGGACTTAGATTTCAATTCTTAACACATGGGCCAATGGCGTAGGTTACTCTAGGCCTAGATCTCCCAAACAGGAGGGTCTCTAGATGCATAGGGGATTGCACTTGGACTTAGATGACATTGGACACTTGGGCCAACGGCACAGGCTACCCTAGAGGTTGCATTTGGGCCTCGACATAGGAGACTCACTTTGATACATAGGGGATTGCACTTGGACTTAGATGACACTAGACACTTGTGCCAACAGCACAGCCTACCCCAGTCAATATATGAAGGGAGCAAGTTTGTTTGTTTTGTTTTGTTTTGTAGCGTCGTTGAGATCTCCCAAACCGCAGGGCCTAGCCCCGGTGTTTGGTGCCGTTGAAAACCCCTCGATGAGGAAGGGTGCACCGGCTTGATTTTTGGACCGGCGGTGTGGGAGATGTCGAATTTCAAGTACTTTGGGCCGCTGGAAATTCACGAAAAATAGCGAAATGGGCTGTAGAGCTAAAAAGAGGTCTTGCATTCACCTTTCTCTTCCCTTGTACAATATTGGTTAGTCCATGACATAAGCACACCGCAGCGGAAGATGAAGATGTCACTATGCCACTTGTCAAGCATATTCTAGAAACAAGTATGCCTAGTGTAGAAAGTTACCTATCTAGTTCATTTGTTTTTATTTACTGATTTGCTTGACTGCCCATTGGAAGGGAAAAACCAGCGCTGGTTGGTAAATCTGATCCGAAGCACGCTGCACTGATGGCCCTCCTTGGTATGTTTAGATTTGTGATGCATCGTGGTGGTAAGCCAGTAGGTGGGACCTCATTATTTCTACCACAAAAGTTGCTCTTGCATTCCACTTCCCATGAAGCTCGCAACACCCTATGTATATTACTCTCTATCCTGCAAACTAGTATCTAATATGCATAACTAAGTTGCTAAGATCTTTGATAATGGCTGGCATAACTATAAGGATTATCAGCCTGCAATGGGTTTAATGCTCTGGAAATGAACAATAACACCTATCTTTGCTGCAAACATGCCCATAATGCAAGCATTTATTTACACTCTAAGTCCCCTCTTCACCTTGCCCAAAATGTTAATGAGTCCTAAGATCATAACTGCACCCTTACTATACTGCTGGTATACTCTAGTACATTCAGAAATCACTCTTAAGTCCTCATCTCACCTCCAAGTCCCCAAACACCTAAAGATCTGATCTTTCAATGACTTCAAAAGATACTCAACTTCATAATCAAAGACTTTTCATGTGCACCAAAGTATCAGCCTTTACTGCCCATCCAGTATTGGGGGGGGGGGTGCTAGTCTGTGAGCGGCTCACGTGAGCGGAAAGATGCATGAGCGGGAAGATGCCAATCCGTGAGCGGAAAGATGCTCACGTAATAGGGTGCATGGGCCTACAATCGCGGATGAGGAAGCCCCGGAAGACCTATTTCCGCGGGAATGAGTGTACATATCATGCGTACTCGGATGAATGTTGGATGAATGATGGATGAATAATTCATGAATGGTTGAATGCGAGATGGTTGATGGATAGACATATGCTTCGCAATGCATGAACAATGGATGAGTAGATGGTTAAAGACTGGATGTATTATCGGAGGTCATCGCTCAGGTACTTCCCCGGAATGAGGATATAGTAGATGTACCTGAACCATACATTCAGAAAACACAGATGCAGCAGGTGCTTGTTAATTCCCATTAAACCCCCTTGTAATCAATGTTGCGTTGATGCAAGGTTGATCCCTGTGTAGCCTATGCCGTTGGCCCAAGTGTCCAAAGTCTTATAAGTCATCTAAGTCTAATCATTATTTTTCCACAGAGCCTACGACCAGATTTGAACCGGAGACCTTTCCTTTTATATCTCTCCTGTCGAAGCTCCAACCATTGTCCATGAATGCCCTATAGGGCAACATCAGGTTCCACGATCTGCAGGCACGAAAAATTAGTTAAGTGTCGGGAGAGAGGAGAAAGACGATGCAGGTAGGAAATGAAAGGGGCGCGGATGGATGAAATGGGTGAGCACTCAGTTAATCAACATGGATGACAGGTGGATGGACGATGGATTAAGGCGATGGATGAAAACGTCGAAAATGGATGGCGGGGACCAAGTGGCACATCCATTTAGTTTCTTTGAAGTAGACGAATGAAATAAAATCATCTGGCTGAGATGGATGAACTAGCATAGTTCATCCATCAAAGGAAAGAGGTGGTAGGTAACCGTAGCTAGATTTGGGGGAAGCAGCTAGAAGGATTTCATGAAGTGGTGCACGCTGAGAGGGGGAGTAATACCCGCAGCGCGCAGGGGGTAGATTAGACGAATAAAGACCTTACGGTGGCCGATAAATTAGTGATCCACCGGCGCACCGTCCGGTGTCGATGAGGGCACCGGGGAAGAATATAAGCGAGACTAGGGAAGGAATAAAGCACCTGGGACTTGTGAGAGAAATAGAGATGGAGGCTGATTGGAATCCATACTGGGAGGGAAGCTAGCGTGTGAGCGCGCTCACACTTAGCGCACTAAGCGTGAACAGACTTCATTAAGCGTGAGCAGATCTCTTAAGCGTGAGCACATAAGGGAAGCGGAGCGTATAGCCGTGGGAAAAGCAAGACCTATTGTCGTGGGGGCAATGTTGAGTGGAACGGAGGGTAACATACGATGTCTGGGACCTAAGACGTCGAGTTCTATGTATGAAAATTTGAGAGAAATATGTGGCGAAATTCTTAAGGATTAATGGGTATGTGGAATGGATGAATGTAGGATGAATGCAGGATGACAAAAGATGGATGAATGAAGCATGGATGACAGCAACACGAGGTTAATTTCAGAGAACTTGAAATCAACCTTGTGTCAACGCGAGGTTGATTTCCGAGTGGAAGTGGATGATTACGGTAGTTGTTTTTTTTTTTTTGGAAAAATGATGCTTTCATTTCTCAAATCAAGGTTGCGTCAATGCAAGGTTGATTTGCATCCTGCGACTTTTTTTGTTTTGTTTTTTTTGGTCATGCAAATCAACCTTGCGTCAACGCAAGGTTGATTTGAGAAATGAAAGCATCCTTTTCCACAAAAAAGAAAAAGAAAAAAAGGATGCAAATCAACCTTGCGTTGATGCAAGGTTGATTTGAGGAATGAAAGCATCTTTTTTCCAAAAAAGAAAAAAGAAAAAAATTGAAGTCGCAGGATGCAAATCAACCTTGCGTTGACGCAACCTTGATTTGAGAAATGAAAGCATCCTTTTTGCACTGTTTTTTGTATTTTGTATGGGCAAATCAACCTTGCGTTGACGCAAGGTTGATTTGAGAAATGAAAGCATCATTTTTCCAAAAAAAGAAAATTGAAGTCGCAAGATGCAAAACAACTTTGCGTTGACGCAACCTTGATTTGAGAAATGAAAGCATCCTTTTTGCACTGTTTTTTGTATTTTGTATGGGCAAATCAACCTTGCGTTGACGCAAGGTTGATTTGAGAAATGAAAGCATCATTTTTCCAAAAAAAGAAAATTGAAGTCGCAAGATGCAAAACAACTTTGCGTTGACGCAACCTTGATTTGAGAAATGAAAGCATATTTTTCAAAAAAAAAAGTTGAAGTCGCAGGATGCAAATCAACCTTCCGTTGACGCAACCTTGATTTGAGAAATGAAAGCATCATTTTTGCACTGTTTTTTGCATTTTGTATGTGACACAATCAAGGTTGCGTTAACGCAACCTTGATAATGCTATGGATTTCAATCGCCTCTTTCGGGAAATAAATCTTTGTCTTGCTTAGTGTTTCGTGTCTTCTAGTCTTTTGGGAAGACTCCGGCCAAAGCCAGCATAACTAAGAGCCACTTCGCCTTGCGGCTACTGGGATGGCTCTCCCGTCCTTACATAACTTCTAACGTGAAACACAATAAATCTTGATGTAGTGTTGGTTCTTAACAGGCTAGTTGGTTGTACAACAAATCAAGTCAGTTAGTGACAAAGGATGTGAGTTATCAAAGGGCTTCGAGGATCTGATCATTCTTTTGTTGTTTATAAAGGTTTTCTCAAATAGCGTACTGGTCGAAGGAGTCCCTTTTGAAGTCGTAGGACATCTGATTTCTGGGATCTGTTCATTCCTCCACTGTAAAAACTGACGTTTATAGCTCTGTACCAGTGATCAAAGTGTTGTTGTTTGTACAAATGACTTGCATGTCCCATATGCCCCACATGACCTTGAGTAAATAAATGAATTTCTTGCTTCCTAAGATGGTGGCATTTTGAAGGTATGTCTACATAAAGAGGCCAGGCCGTGAGCCCATGCTGTGACCCTAGGCTCACGCCTTGATGATGTGGTTTGAGCCTAGGCTCACAATTGTCCATGTGGCTGAATTCATGGCCTATGCCACATCATCAATTAGTAAGAGTGTCTATTCTCGTGGACACGCTCCCCTATTGCCACACAACAAATTGGAGATTAATTAGAGATTTGTCATCATGATGTCGTATGTCTACAGAACAGATCCGGAGATGAGGATTGTGTATACCTATCCATATCATGGAGGAGAAACATGTATGAAATGAGAGCAACCCCAAGCCTCTCCTATCTCCAGCAATCCCAATCCCAACCTCTGATGACAGAGAGCTCAACAGTACAATAGACAATATGGGGTTGCTACACACTTGTTTTCTAACCTCTGTCAAAACCAAAAGGCTTTATTTTTTATTTTTTATTTTTTTGGGTGTGTTGACGCACACTTGTTTTCCAGCCCACATCAACCCAAAAAACATGTTTTTTGGTTGCGGCAAAACAAGTTTGCATCAATTCAGCCCACTTCAACCCAAATAATAATAATAATAATATTTTTTCTTTTAAATAATTTCGGGTGTGTGTATGCTGCAAGACACTTGTTTCCAGCCCACGTCAACCCAAAAAAAGCTGATTGTTTTTCTCTTTTCTTTTTCTCTTTTTTAGGGGTGTGTGTGCGTGCGCGCTGCGTGCAAAACAAGTTTGCGTCAACTTATTTCCAGCCCTTGTCAAAACCACCAAAAAAAACATTTTAAAAAAAAACCCAAAAAAATATTTTTTCTCTGTACTGCAAAACAAGTGTGCGTTGATGCACACTTGTTTTCCAGCCCAAAAATATATATAAAAAAAACGGTGTTTTCTTTTGTGTGCTTCACCGCACACTTGTTTTCCAGCCCATGTCAACCCAAAAAGAATCAGAAAAACATTTTTTTTTTTAATGCTGCAAAACAAATGTGCATTGATGCACACACTTCTTTTACAGTTCACCTCAACCCAAATAAATAAATAAATAATCTGGTTTAGACTAGGGCTGAAACAAGTGTGCATCAGCGTACACTTGTTTAGTAAAAACCCCAAACCTCTCCTATTCTTCAAATGCTACTAAGGTAGCCTGTGCCATTATCCCAAGTGTCCAATGTCATCTTTCAGTCCAAGTGCAATCCTCTCTATATCCAAGTGCGTCTCCTACGTCAAGGTCCAAATGCGACCTCTAGGTAGCATGTGCCATGGGCCCAAGTGTCATCTGAGTCCAAGTGTAAGATCTTCTATGTATCCTAGTGCATCTCCTATGTCGAGCCCCAAGTGCAACCTCTAGGATAGCCTGTACCTTTGGCCCATGCGTGAAGAATTGAAAATCTAAGACCAAGTGCAATTTCCTATGTATCCAATGCGTCTCTTATGTTGAGGCCCAAGTGCGACCTCTAGTGTAGCCTATGTCGTTGGCCCATGTGTGAAGAATTAGTCCAAGTGCACTCTCCTATGTATCCCAAGTTCGTCTTCTATGTCGAGGCCCAAATGCGACCTCTGACGGGGGGCAAAGAGAGTCAATGAAATGGATTTGTTGTGTCCGTTGACACCCACAGCCTCACTTAGCACTTGCCAGCTCAGTGCGCAACTGTTTAGCAGCATTGACCAAGTTGGTGAGGGCTGGAATCACTTCATTGTACTTGCGAGTCTTCAGTCCACAATCGGGGTTGATCCACAACACCTTTGACTCTAGAACCGCCAGCATCTGCAGACATCCACTGGCATTTAGCTTCTCCAATCTCCCTTACCTACATCTACCATCTGGTTATGGGCTTTTGGACTTTTGGAGCATGTCGTGAACAAGAATCATAATCAAGATTGACCATCAGCTTTTCTTAAAAGACGTCTAGAGAAGCAGGCAAGACAGACATTGTGCAGTACCGGCCAACTCCTGGCGTGACCCTTGCCATGGCAGGAACCAGTACCACCAAATATCATGAGCAAAGCAGAGACTGTTACCCCGTACTACTATATCCAAGATGCCTCCAACTTCAACTTCAATTCAACACTTTCCTTCACAAAATCTTAATTTTAGATTGTCCAACAAATATACCGCCTTTCAGGCTTTAATCTTCATTACTTTCACAGCTATGAAGATTTCCATTTTAAGGCAGGCTTAAATCCCATATCATCCCCTTCTCTCCATACCTTGCGTGCTCGCTCAGCCATCTCCTCAGTGTCAGGGATCCGGGGAGAATGGATGTCATAAACACCCGGCCCAATGCCAGCAGCATAAGTCACCCCCTCACGGAACACAGACAGAAGCTTCTCATCTGAACGTGAGTTTTCGATCGTGATGACATCGGCATCCATATCAATAATGGAATGAATAATGTCGTTGAAGTTAGAGTAGCACATATGGGTGTGGATCTGCACACCAAGAAGACTCATCAAAAGATAATCCCTACTTGCTAGAAAAACCAAATGCCTCGTTACATTTTCGCACACACACATCCTTGTTAGACCTTTCTTTGGCCAGGTGTATGGTTAAATGCTACAGCAAGCAAAATGCAGTGACCACATCCTCTCTTCCCCCTCCCAACACACCTGAGTGGTATCCTTCACGCCACTTGTGGTGATACGGAAACCATGGACAGACCAGTCCAAGTAGCTGGCATGCTCCACCTTGCGAAGGGGCAGCCCCTCACGCAGGGCAGCTTCATCAATCTGTATTACCTGCAGGCAGTAGATGAAATTGTCACCAACACGAGAACCTGTACCAAGGCCAAAGTTTTCCACTGCAGTCTCTGGGCCCCTTACTTTGGACGTCAGGGTGAATCCAAGGTGCTTACATTTCTGCTGCCATCAAACACTAATGCTAAGATTGCAAATCACTAGCAATCAACCACCATAGCTGTCATTTACCCCACACACAGCCTTCAATTGTAATCATAAGACATTTCTGTGTACATGAATGTGGTTACTTGCCTGAATGCCAGCAGCCTCAAGGTCTTCAACCTCATCTTTAATAGCCAAAGCAATCTGCATGCAAGTCTCTGACCTGCAATATCCATCCTCACAATCACATCCTGCGAGTGGTTACTTGCGATCAACAAACAAAATTCAACTCAAAAGCTATCCTAATGTAACAAAATCTTTTAGGCCTCCAACATATAATCTAAAGAAATGAGAAAAATACCATCAACCTCACTAGCCCAGACAAACAGCAGCCATTCCAACACCTTATCCAAAACCCAAAAGGCTCTCTCTATTGTCATTCTATTAACTTAAAATGTCAATGTAACTCGAGCCTTACCTGGGCTGATCATTTCTTACAAAGGACCAGTTGAGAATGGTGACAGGACCTGTAAGCATGCCCTTCATGGGACGGGCTGTTAAGCTCTGCGCATACTTTGACCAGAACACAGTCATAGGCTTAGGCCGGCTCACATCCCCATAGATGATTGGGGGCTTTACACACCGGGACCCATATGATTGCACCCACCCATTCACTGTGAAAACAAATCCCTGCAGCTGCTCCCCAAAGTACTCCACCATGTCGTTTCTCTACAGGAATGTCAACCCAAGCAACCCAGTTAATATTCAGACTGCTACCCTGGAGAGCTAATGATGGATAACCATTTTTCTGATCAACATACAAATACGGCACTCGTAACTCTTTAGTGATTGAAAGGGAAGATCAATTGATGCCATTTCAATAGTATCACAACATCAGCAAAGCAATTTAAAGAATTAAAAACACCAACAACAACATATATTTGTCGCAGCAGTGGGTTGAAAAATGCTGAACAGATTCAAATGAATTCGGTTGACACTCTTGAGCTGCATGGAGAGTAACTGACCTCAGGTTCACCATGGACAAGGACATCAAGATCAAGCTGCTCCTGCAGCTTTGTAACACTCTCAATCTCTTTCTGGATTGCCGTCACATATTGATCCTCAGTGATCCTGCAAAGCCAACAAATTCATCAAGATGATTCAACCAGAACTCCGAAATCACCTCACAGCACAGATAGGGCCATTGCTACATAAAGTATGGACATTCACACCCAATCCATCCACGGCAGCAGCCAGTTTGGACACTTACGATGAACAACCTCAAGGACAAGGAATTCAACGACGGAGGAGTGACCTTTCGGGCAAGAGAAGTAAGAGCATGTGCTGCCGAGAGATCACAGCAACACTGCAAGCCTCAAGTTTCGTGTAGTTTTAACAAGGTTGTCACACCATCATGGCTAGGATAAAAAGTGGTGGTAAGGCTCAAGCAGTCAAGGCTCCTGAAGTAAAGCCAAAATAGAGCATATCTTCAATTAACTACCGAGTTAGACAACATGACGATTCATGTAGCTTTCAGTTGGAAACTGTCAATGGGGAATCTGACAGTTAAAGAGATCTGAAAAAGAAGTAAAACTACATAAAGGTCCAGCAGACCCCATTCAATTGTGTCATTACTGCTGCAGTTGGAAACTGTCAATGAGGGAATCTGACAGTCAAAGAGATCTGAAAAAGAAGTAACACTACATAAAGGTCCAGCAGATCGCATTCAATTGTGTCATTTACTGCTGGTCTCCCAAGGCAAGTTGCATAACACACTATTCTCAACATTCAAAGTGCTTGGGAGCCAACCCACTTGTTGCTTTTGTATTCCCGCCGAACTCTGCGGAGGTCAGCTGTCTGTGGGAATGAGCCGATGGTAGTCGTTGGCAGTATAGGTAGATTCAACTTCTTTTGCTGCTCCTCAAGACGAGTCCCGACTGGAGTAGCCCGCCGATGGTCTAATCCATGCAAAGCCTTTGCCTGCCCACCAAAAATGACCAATACCTGTCAGCTTCCTGCAGCCTGCTTAATCCCTTTAGCCCACTTTTGACACCACAGTTCATAACACCATGGAAGTAAGTGTGGCAGTGGAGAGCTGTCAGCCTCCAACCTATCTCTAATTGCCACTACGCAATGCTATCCATAATATAGCCCATCTTTCTAAGATCCGTAACTTCTACACCATGGTCAAGATACAGCTTTACCTTAAGTATTGTACTACCAATCCAAGACCTGAATGAGTTGAAGAGATAGTGAGTCGTGTTTCCCAACCTAAATACTAACATCATGGTGGATTTGGGTATCTCAGATGCAAGATGGAGAGGTTTGAGATACAAATCGAGGTACTTTTGACAAACGAGAAACTCACAGCTTTGCTAACAGCATCATTGTGGACCCTTGGAGAAGACCTCCGCGATTCTTGGGCAGAGGCATTGGCCGAGAAAAATTCCTGATCATTGGAAATGAGAAAATTACATCTAATTAGAGCCACAATATGGATTTCTGTCAAGCTCTCAACTATACAAAATGGGTAACATAGAAAAGGCGAAGCCAACTTAAGTCACACATAGATCCTCAAGCGGAGGTAACTTAACAAATGGCGATACCCTTAACGATGGCAGCCTCAGGCTACGAAAGGATATTTGGCACTTTGCTGGACCTATGCTAGAGAAATGAAATGAAATGGTAGAGAAAGAGCTCTCTTGGCTTGCCCAGGTTGTGTTTGGGCTTTTTGGTTAATAAAGTATGATCTAGGGTGTTTGCAATTTCTTCAGCAACTTTGAGGGATGGAGAAGGGGAACTTCCTCACAATTACACCAAACAGATGTGCCCCACTCTCATATTTTCCCACTTGTTTATTCCCGGGAGTGCTCCCTGCAATCTCACCGTATTTAAATTTAGTAATTTCTTGATAGGCATACCTCATCCTTCTTTCCAGAGAGTCCACTTGCCAGAGCAACCACCTCATGCACTTTCTGAGCGGCAAAACCTAGCCATGACTTGAGCTCCGGATCCAGCTTGGTTTCATTCTCCAAGTCTACAGCGGTATGGAGCAGCGAGCAAGATGTGGAGACTACAACCCTCCCTGTGCAGACAAACTTAGATATGTTAAGAGATTCCCTTACTGTACCCAGGCAATCAACCTTAACAAAATAGAGAACCAAAGAGTAATGCTCTCTGAGAAACAAGCACAAATCTGAAGTTGTAAGCAACAGTTTCAATCACTAGCCTCTGATCTGCGACATGAGGATGCCAATGAATATCATGGAACCTGTAAGCAAATGATTGTAAGCAGAAGTCCTATTAGACATGTTGCACACCAATGAACTATCTTACCTTTTCCAAGAGTGTTCTCCAATTCTTCCAAAAGGCTGAGAGATGCAGCCAAATCATTGGCCCAGATGTTGCGTCCATCCACAACCCCAGCAAACAAAGTCTTGCCTTTGGGGAGGCCCAGTTCTTTAATGAGGTTAATAGTGCTTGCTCCTCGTACAAGATCAACACCAATGGCTGATACATGTTCCAAACCAATGATTGTCCTGAGAGAAAAGGATCAAGTATAAATGTGTGCGCAGCGTAGACATGTCCATTTCCTGTCATGGGAAACCATTTGCTGATGTATACATTCGTCATTGGTACTTCAGGGAATTCAAAAGCACACAAGAAATTTTACCTTTGTAACTCAGACATGCTAAATTGAAGGATCCATCATTGTCACCTGACAAGATCTGGAAACATGTGATGCTCAATTTTCAGGTGGATTATACACACTTTTCCAAGTCAGGCTCTGTTGGCATGGCACTAACATGTATTGACCCATAAGATCAGACCACAATTTGTAGATGAAATATCACTCGTGTCACACTGAATCATACAGTGAAACTCAGAAGGCAACCAGCTAAAATCACTTGCCCCTGACACTTTCACCAAATGTGTTGCCATAGGCCTTAGAAGGTCCAGTTAGTCTACTCTAGAGTTTCTTACAGCAATTCCACCACAAAACTACATGACCACTGTCAAATTAGCTTGAAGAGTTTAGAGGGTGGTAACCTTCTGCATACACAAATGATACTTACTTGTAAGCCTCAACTGGAATATCGGCAAAATAGGTCTCCAAAAGTAGATTCACACCGTCCAGACCAGCGCCAAGGAAGGAATAAGCCTTCTGGAAGGCCTCCAGCTGAGAAGCCTCCAAATCCATGACCAGCTTTGGTTCATCGAACTGAATCCATTTGGCGCCAGCCTCCTTCAACTCAACCAACACTTCCCTGGTCATACCACATGTTAGCCTAACACTTTTCATCCCCTCCCTCAGTATTTTCTCAACAACATTAGCCTTGATGACATTTGCAGGTTCCACAACCCAAAACGTTAAGAGTAGGAGAAATTGTAGACCACAAATAGGGACAGGTTTGAAGCCAAACGTACATTGTCTAACTTCTTGCTGACACACAAGATAGATCGGTGAGACTCAAGAGGAACTCTGACAGAGGCAGAACAACACTGGGCATGGAACTTACTTATAGACAGGCAGGAGAGAATCAAGAAGGGACAAAAGGTTGAATGTCTTGGACACATCCTTGGCAGGTTTTGCCAAGAGCAAATATGAGACTGGGCCCACGAGCACTGGGACAGTTTCGACGCCCAGCTGCGAAAATTTATAACCACAATCAGGTCTGGTCAATGTTGGCACTATAACAACAGAACAGGGGTGTATAAAATGTGATATTAACCATGGTGAGAAAACTTGTCACAAATATGGTTGTTTCTGCATACCAAAACCATCACCTACAGTTAAACTGACTCCCTAAAACATAGACACATGACCAAAGTCGCTAAGGAGTATGAGGTCTCAGAAAAAATCAGACTAGTTCAAGATGTGCAACTGTCTAGTTTCCAGACAGATGTGCTAACATCAGACATTGTTTCCAGCCAGTACTCACATTCAAAGCAAGAAACAATATGCACAGGAATTGAGCATTCTGTGGCTTTTCAACAATTGTCTAGCTTCCAAATGAGGGATAGTACCACACCTCTTTAGCCTCCTTGTATTCTGCCACAACCTTGCGGCTTGAGAGGCTGAACTTGACATCAGGGCCAAGCTCTGGCACGATGTAATGGCTGCAGCAACATGCATCCAGTTGATGCTTCATCAGATATTACCCCAACATAGTCATAGAAGCCGGAAAGCTATTAGTCAGAACAATTAATAAACCTCCCATATTAGAGGAGACAAATACATGTTAGGGGGGGAAAACGTCAACCATACTCTGAAGCTCATTAAGCAACAGGGCCACTCCTTTGATGTGCCCTGACAAGCCCATAGAACACCACATTTGGTTGATCTCTAAACCTACTGGACTCTACACTATACCAGCTAATCGAACATGAAAAAAGCAACTGCAATGCCAACCTCTTAGGACAAATATATCACAACGGAGAAACATAAGTCCTGGTGGCCCCACCCAGGGCTGTCCTACAGCATGACTTTTAGTACGTAGTAGTAATGACCCAAAAGAAACCAGTTATGAACCCCACCTTCAAGGAGTCCAAGAAACATCATGTGAGATACAATGAAGAACTTACTAATTCGTGTCAAACCACTTGGTCATCTCCATGGCAGGTTGCTTCGCATTACCCCGAGCCATGGAGAAGTAGACATCAAAGTCTATCTCTCCTCCAGACCAGCCATAGCGAGGCGGCACTGCTCCAACAAGGGCTGTTGTGTCTAACACCTGGTCCCAATTGTATCATACTCCATAAGGACTGATTCAGCGTATTGTGGCATTGCAAGGGCTATAAAATGGTTCAAGATAACCAGGCAAATTTGATAACTTCTAAACTAGTCCCTATTGCTCTCTGGTTAGCAATGTTACATGACTATTATTCAACAGATGTGAAAGAGAAAACTGAAGTTCCCATGATCCAAGGTGCTGCAGACCTTCAACTATGTAGCCTACTCTCTGTACAAGACATACTTGCACAACTTCAGAAGACATGAATCCGCATGAACCCTGCCATAAGCTGTACTTGCTATTTTACACAATTACAAGCTAAGCTTTTTGCTTCAGCAATATGAGAAATCAAACAACGATTCCCATTTTAATTCTTCAAAGAATTACTGAATTCTATTAGATCCCACAGTAGTAGCACTCTATAATGAGACCAGACAAAAGGTCATGCAATGCCTTCCTTAACAATCATTTAAAAAACTCACATCAAGATGAATCAGATGTATACGGCTCAGTGGTATGAGCCTTAGTCCAATCAGAAAAGATCGGCAAGAACCTCTTGAATGCCCCCCAAATGTGAGCATGAACACAGTACTGACCTGATCATAATAGGAGAAGGTGTTGCTCGGGATCAATGTCACACCCGTCTCTGCCATTTGCTTCCAGATTGCAGATCTCAACCCTGCTGCTGTCTTCTTCAGATCCTCAGCAGTGCTTTTTCCGTCCCAAAATGATTCAAGTGCAAACTTGAGCTCCCTCTTGGGGCCCATGCGAGGGTACCCAACCACGTGTGAAGTCATGATTTGTGAATGTTTGATACTGTTCAATAACATAAATAGAGTTCCAGTCATGCACTTCTTCAGATGGTTCAGACTTGCAATTGATAGATCTTGCTGAGTTAAAGACACAATCCCATGAGGAAGACAGAAAGAGGGACCATTGTAGCTGCACAGCGTTAGTGACAATCTCATTGTATTTTCCTTCTAAGTTTCAGCTAGATTGGTATTGTTAGTGAGCTCAAGTTGGAAAAGCGATGAAACAAACGTCAGGAAATATTTTACACCTCCCCTACTACTAGTATGTAAAGCATCCTCATTAAATAATGAAGGACATATCTGTCTCTATACCTTTCCAAAATAAAAATATCTTAAACAATTTTCATAGCATTATTCTGCCCCTCAATTCAAGATCCCTTGCAGAGAGCTCCATTTCCTGGTGAGTGCCTGCATGTAGTGCTTATAGTGCAGTGAAGAATACTAAGCAAATAACCCCCACTTCCTAACCGCGTAGCTGCTCAGTAAATCAATGAAGCAGTGACATATACGTTCCCAATGCATGAAAAGTGGCAGCAATCCAAGTCTCTGACCAAAAATCATTGGATTTCAGCCGAGAGGATCCGATAATTGAGCGGTATCATCCACAGAAACTCCAACCTGTAGGTGGTCACACTTTTCGGCAGTGCGTTTCCAAGTCCGCATCCATATTCCACACAAAAGGAATACATGCTCAATAGCAAACTACAAAATCCGAGGAACATGTAAGAGGAGACTCAGCAGCATGGGTGGAGGCTCCCATGTCTGTTTCCTCACTGCTAATTTAGAAGAGGGCAGCATGTGATTGTAATGCTCACCCACGCGCACTTCCAGTACTCTTATGATGACTAGGGAAACATCTTATGTATGACATTATGGAGCAGAGATACTCTTCATCTGAAAAACATTTACCTTCAGCCACTTCTTTCTGTGACAGAGAAGGCAATGGTCTCGACGCTCTTCAGCACTTACAAAATCACGAACTCACATTACTTGGAGAACCAGGTGACAACAAACACAAAACCTCAACACATCAAAGGAGGAAAATTAACCTGTAATGACAAAAGAAATAAAGAAAGGGTCAGCATTCAAATGGAAGGACACGCTCACCTCAGGCTAGCTTCAGCGCCTGATCAACGCTCCACGCAGCTACGGAAGGAGGGCCGAGTGGTCTGCCCTACCCGCGGACTCCCTCACCCGCCGTTTCCCCGGCCCCTCTCAGATTCCCTGGCCCGCGAATCCTTCGTCAGTTATCTTTTTGTTTTTTCTTTTCTCTTAATTGTTTTTGTGTTTTTGTTTTTATTTGTTTTATTTTCTAGGACCAACTGATTTACTGATCAAGAGGGAAAAAAATAAAACTTACTTTCACAGGTTTCTTTTTACGTCAGCAAAAACTTGTGGGTTTTGATCTTGGTGGGACAGTAGCATTGACAAGGTGAGCGTTCTTCATGTAAGATGACAAGGAGTCTGAGGGAGTTTGACTGAACTCTAGTATGATCGTATTGCCTAGTTGATAAGTAACTTAAAGTTAGAATCTCTCTTTGCTCTGCAAAAACTGCTTCTACTCTCTGTGTCGTAGGTTGTTGTTCCTGATCAGCAGGGCATGAAAGTAGGATGCGCAGATTGATGACAATGGCTGAGTCATTAGGAGGTTTATACGTTTATACTTTGCTTATACTTTTCAGGGTGTTGCAATTAGACAATCATAAGAACATGTATCTTTTTTTTTGTATCAACAGATTGAGTGAAATGGATCTTGTCACTTGAAAGAGTTATCAGTGTATTGTGTTCTTCCCGTAGTTTGCAATGTCGTGCTTTTGCTCATGTTGCTTTGTCTTGCTGTTGTTGATTAACTCAAATGCACTTTGTCTCCCTCCTAACCCTTGCTATTGACATAGTGTGCTAGCTAGTGTATTTACTCTTGTTGGTCGCAGTTGCTCTTGCTGGTGACACTTTCCCCAAGTAACATTGTTTTGCTCAACCATGTTTTCTCCATGTTAAGAGGGAGGTGGTGTCAAAATTGGTGGAAAATATTACAATTGGGAGATCCTATCCATCAACTGTCTTGTACACGTCAAGTTTGGGTCCACGACATGCTTGACACTTCATGGTGAGGATACTTGGAAAGCTGATGGTAGATATGTATAGCGCACTCCAATAAACAGGTTGAAAACCATTACTCTCAGGTGCTTAAAATATTGAAGAAAGAAAGAAAACCCAGTGAACACAAACCATTTCCCAGGAAGCAAAATTTCCTGGACGAGTTGATTTCCAATAGTAGTTCACTAACGAGAGCTAGAGCATTTTAGTTGTGGAGGGTTGTTATCAGAGATGCATCGTTGCAAACTAATTTCAGTCTCTACTGGAAGTGTAGTGGAGAAAGCTGTGTCAACCATCACACATGCAGGGGAATAGCAAAAAGGTAATAGAGGGACAAACAAACCTCTCAAATGTCATTTCTATCCACCTCAACTTTTAGATAAGATCCACTGTTTATGGTTTCAGAGTGTATTTAGCATATGAGTATATACATTTTGAGGGCAGTTGATGGCAGATTACTTCTATGTGAGCATTATCATAAAAGCTACAACTTCAACAAAACAATAGGCTTTAAATTTCAATTTGCCACTTTCCTTGGGCACTATTACAATGGGTGATAACCATTGTGGTGTCTCTACTGGGTATATGAATCCTGCATCCAGTAATTTCTTGATTTCTTCCCAAACCTTAGTTGCATAGTTGGGATTCATTCTGTATCGGTTCTGTCGAACCGGTTTGGTGCTCACAGATGAGAGCAAGAAACCTAAATCACAGAATCCAGCCTACTCGATATTACACCCTGCCTTCTTAAAATTATGCACCCCCCACTCTATATACAGATCCTGTGCAGGAGATATCATTGCCACATTTCAAGAATGAACGGCCCAAAGCTCAACTGCCCTTTACGTCCTGGAAAGATCCCTGTAGGGATCATTCTGCCTGGTCAGCAGTGTCTCGGCCTCCCAAGGCGGAATGTAGGTGTCATTCCAAAGAGCGTTACGAGAATGGGGCCACAGGCTCGAGAGTCTACTAGTAAGAAACATGCAAGCTGATCCTAGCAAGCGGCCGGATCAACCAGCAAATACTGATTACAAGTGATAGTCCGATCCTATCACCACATAGTACTTACACGGGAGAAGATAATAATACCACACACAACTAGGTAACAGGATTTCAACCCTAAATCACCTGGGTGACACTCAGTGCTCTATCCAACTGAGCTACATACTGGTGGTAGATATTTTCATCATCTTTGTGATGTTATTGGGCAAGCTCTATCCGGATGGATTGAATGATGATGGCTGTATCATCCCTATCCTTACTTTTGGGCACAAGACTGACCAAAACGCTGGGCTCCGTCTCAAGGCCAAGCTGCTTCAGCTTTGAGCTGATGCCCATCCTGAAGGAAAGATCCCGGCTAGGAGTGCGTTCTGGCGAATTTCCTTGAACAGTCGGATAGGGATAGAAAGCGCCTGTATATTCTGTACAACTCAAGGGTGTATGCTCATCCGCCTCGGGCAAATTCAAAAACAAGACAAACCCTGATTGTTTACCTGATGGTATCCTTATGCCTTCAATGGCAAGGACCTCTTCTTGAAATCCTGGTTCCTCTGATTGCAACCATAAAGCTTCAGGCTCCGTGGTTTGAATGATAATAGGAACTGGCCTTGAGATGTGAGCCTGGAAAACTGCACTAGTAAGAGTAATGTTTCTATTTTGCGAAGCTTCTGGTCTTCGTGTGGCAATTGAATCACAATCCTTGGTTGATCGCTCTGTCTGCCATGAAGGGACGATGAACCTTGCAAGCTTGGCTATGCCCCTCATGAGTCCCTCCAGAAACTCTGGAGCACAATCTGAAGACACTGAAATTGGAGCTGGCTTGGTGCTCAGAGAGGTAGAATTAAACGAGAGCCAGTCATTCTCTACCTCTTCATGCTTGTAGCGCAATTTTTCCATATCAAGACAGTCTGCTACCTGTACAAATCAGCAAGAGTCTTCGCTGTTACTTGACCCATTCCAAATTTGGACCAAAGTTGATGCACGTACTACTAACCATTCTAGAAAAGGAAGGTGGAAAACCAACCTTTACTCGAACAAGATCAGCGTTTTCATCGTAGAAGACAAACTCCGCATTGAGCCAGTCGGGGTCAGTCAGGTCGCCCCGTTGACCTCCTGGCAGGTTCTTCCAGAGATCCCACAAACGGTCCACATTGGCATGATGTGCAAAGAAAAGGGGATCTCTTGCTGAAGAAAAGGCCAAGGCCATGTCCTCACTCTGTAGCTCCCTCTCATCTCCTGCCCCCACATGTCCACAGAAATCAAATAAATTGCCACAGCTCTCGTTTACAACCGCTCGCACCATATCCTCTTATAGTGACTACTGTCGCTACACAAATGAAAGCCCCCATGAACTAGAAAGAGGTTACTTCCAAAATCTAGGATCTCGAAACAAATTGGATGGGCGCTTAATTCCAAGGCTTAAAAACAACAATTCTCCTGTGGACATTCATTGCATTTGAGGCCAAAGACTCGCCTCACAAAAGCAGACGATTCCAAAGTACAAGCTGCAGAAACTAAGTCTTGCCTTGTATATCTCACAACTCAACGCACATTCGGCGTACAGCTGCTTGCTGATGAACTCTTTTAGACACAAAGAAACGATTGTTTGCAAGAACTGTTTGGTAAAGAACCTGTCCATCGGATCTCGAAACAAATTGGATGGGCGCTTAATTCCAAGGCTTAAAAACAACAATTCTCCTGTAGACATTCATTGAATTTGAGGCCAAAGACTCACACCTCACAAAAGCAGACGATTCCACAGTACAAGCTGCAGAAACAAAGTCTTGCCTTGTATATCTCACAACTCAACGCACATTCAGCGTACAGCTGCTTGCTGATGAACTTTTTTAGAGACAAAGAAACAATTGTTTGCAAGAACTGTTCGGTAAAGAACCTGTCCAAAAGTGGACGCTGCCGTGCGGGTGAATCTCGAAGGCGGCAGCGCCATAGAAAGCTGGGTCGTTGCTGCGGTAAGGTTTCCCCAGAAACAGGAGCGGGGTGGGAGCGCCGCTCACTACGGCGGTGTACATCACGTTTCTATTGATCGCCCGCTGCTCCTCCGGGCTGGCGACTGCGGCCGCCGGGTCGTAGCGGCCCCAAAAGGTGAGGTCGATAATGGCGGGGGGCAGGTGGGCCGGGCTGCGTCTTTCGTCGAACAGCCCGGGGTTTCGGCGGTCTTGGTACACCGAGGGGAACACGTTGGAGGGCGGGTCGACGTCGGCTTGGTTGTCCCATTGCCAGAAGGGCAGCACGAAGGTGTCGTCGCCCAGCAGCTTGGCGAGTATGCGCTCGTGGAAATACAGGAACCAGCGATGGAAGGGCATCAGCAGCCAGTTCTTGTGCACATCGTACACCTCCGTGGAGTTCACTTGCCTGCGACAACAAGGAGTCGGATCCAGTGTTAGATAATGTACAGCTACAATCCCAACGATGGAATGAAGACAACATGTTGAAACTAGTAAGCTGCTTCATCTGTATAAGATTCCACTGTGAAGTAGCTAAATATGTTACTAGCTACTAGATTGTGCAACCTCGAGAACATTGCCATTAAACCTTCTAGGCCAAGGCCTCGATGTTAAATTAGAATCTGTTAGATCTTTCATTTTCATTCCTCATTGCTAATGTGCGTGCATACAGCTGAGTGCATAAGAAGTGTCTCTCCTCTCGCTCCAGGACAGGAGAATGAAGAGTATTCCACAAACTATGTGATGGGGAACCGACAAAGGTGAAAACTACGGAAAGTTTCGAGCTGAGCTTCATGCAGGATATAAAATTGTCCGCACCCTGTACATTTCGGAAGTAGTTTGAAGGTATATCACAAGAACGGCGTGGTGGTGTTGAAGTAACATGCGAATGGGTGTCAGTGATCAAGTGAGAAAGCACGTGAGTAGACAAGTTCTCCTAGGCGGAGATCAGACGTGATACGAAGAAGGAAAGCCCATGAGGGGCGAATGTGTTTCTAGATGCATTTGAGTCCATTGATTCATACTCTGAACGAAACAGCCAAATATTGTCAAATGACCTTTCAGAAGATAAAACTAGAATGCCAGGCTCAGGATAGGAAAAAGACATAGAGATAGTTTCGACTTCCACATCCCTTCCCACATGATGACTTTGTACTGCCATTATACAAGATAAACCTGTTCAGGGGATTGCGCCAACAAGAGGATAGAAGAGTAGGACTCAACACCTAGAAATGACTATCAGGGTCGAGACGACTGATTCAGAGAAATGCGTTGAATAAATTGGGGGAGAGCAACTGTTTTAAGAATGCTTGCCTGTAAACTGCGGAACCGTAGGCACAGTGCATGGTGGACTGACGAAAGAACGATCGGGGGTCATCATCTGGAAGCGCTTTCATCAGTTCGTATGCTCGATTTAGCTTCTCTATGTACGCCTGATCCAGTTTATGTGTGGAACGCCTTACCCGCATAGGCAAGTCTGTGTTGAACTGGAAGCTGATTTCGGGTCTCTTGGGGGGCAGAAAGCAGCAGTCTAGTGGAAGACCGTTTTCAATAATAGGTTCGCACCTGCTCAAGTCCGGGCCTAGCACCGGAGCGGCATGCACAGTGTGCATCTTCCTACAACACCACGCCATAGATACTAGCATAATCGCCCACAACAATTTCTGTGTGCCCACTCCGCATCCTGGATGCACTCCTTCCCTACCCATAGTTGTTGCCCTCGAATCCACAGACCAGCCAAGATATGAGCTGGACTCCCACTACGATTTCGCAAAGCACGCTTGAGAGACTAGACGACGTAAATGGAGAACAATGCCTTGAACTTACATTTCGGATTCTCCTTGAAGCTGCAAACATTTGGCCTTGAACCCAAAGTGAGCCCCCAGCTGTGAGCTGCAAAACCCTCGGGAACCATTGTTCCCGTACGTATCACGAGAGTTTCCAGCTCTCTACGATGACCATCGAAAAGAATCAGAAGTTCCAGGACAGCAGTGTTTAGTATGCAGGCTATGGCGTCATAAAAGGGCTGCGCTCGTAAACGGCTATGTCATAATCTCGTACATAGCTGGGCCTGCCCTCATTAGTAAAGCCGGATCCCCGCCCTACCGTAGGTTCATAGCAGATTAGGCACAAATTAAATTAAAAAAATAAGTGCAATAATCTGTGATTTTTCAAGATTTATCCCTAAAAGGTTGGAAAAACAATATGAAAGTGCCTAATTCAGTGAAATTGTCTAAGAAAATCCTTATTCTGTATAATTTTTATTGAAACAAAAAACAAATACCTCCATAAATGTTCAAAAAGTATAGGCCAACTCCCTAGGTCCATACAACCTCCAAAGGACCTTCCAATGAGTCTCGAACATCCTGCATACCGCAATGGGAAGGCTGATCCGGCACTAAATAATTAGAAATGAATCTGCCTAATAATTAAGTGAAAATTTAGGAAAAACTGCCACCTAAAATCTCAAACAAACTCCAAATATCAAATCTCCAAATGCATGTTTCAAGGCATAACGCTCTAGGAAATCATGGCCAGATGATTGACCAGATGTTCTCACCCACATAATTTGTTTTTTTTTGTTTGTTTTGTTTTTGAAAAAAGGGAAACACCTGGGAGCGCCAGCTCACAAATTTGGCCCCTTAGCAATGAGAGGAGAAAATAACCTCTGTCATTTCTGCGCCGCCCAGGAACCATACCACACCCGTCAGTAGCATGATTTGACCCCAGAATCATCTGAGTGGCAGTCAGTGCACTTAACCATCTAAGCTACTGACTGTTGGTACATAATGGTACAGTAGATAGAGCAAGTTCATGCAGGGAGTCACCACCGAATTACTTAAAATCTCATCATGGGAGTGCCCTAAAATCTAGAAATTTCCTTAAGTTGTGCCAAAGTGTTTTGTCGTAAAGAAAATAAATATTCGGCACTTCGCTGCCGGATCAGCCTTCCCACCACGGTATGCTCATCGTTGAAGTCTTCATCCCCATTCAAGTCAGGTACATCTGGTGGTGAGTGTGTTTAAGCCAGGATTTAGCCTGCGGGCTAAAAGTTGCGCCTGACCTAAGCTTGGCTCCACATTTGCGCCCGCATTGTGTAGTGGGCTCTCGGACGCCATCTCCATTAGAAAAGACTTTTTTTAGGGTTTGTCTTGGGGAAGAAGAGGGATGGAAGGAGAAGTTCCAAGTGATGAAAGGCGCCTAATATCAAAAAATTATGGATGAAAAGTGTCTAATTTACATAAATCCTTTTTTAAAGTGCCTAAAAAGAATAGTCCAAATTTAATAATTATTAGGCACTGGGGTGCCTAATCTGCTATCAACCTACGATGTACTATATCTTATGACATTTGTTTTCTAAATATGACTTCATACACTTTATTTTATTTGTTTATCAAATAAATGGCCTTGATGTTCAAATTAAATGGAGATCCAGGGAAAAAATAGCCTGGCCAGGGCCAGGCAGCTGGCAAAAACAAACCAAGGGATTCTGGATTATCTGATATAGATGAGATATCTTCACAATTAATATCATTATTCTCAATATTTCTTCTATTACTTATTTGATTACATTCTTTAAGTATCCTGGTAACGGTAAGGATCTACCTTTAGTAGGATCTAGTCAGTAAACAGATTGTACAGATATTTATACACATATCATGACTGACACATATCTGTTGATAGTCTCACTGACACCTGTCTATTGTTGATGCAAGAAACATTTCATATTTATGTAGTAGCTACCAGTGTTGTTCTGGTATCAGGTTTAGGACATACCAGGCTGGTCCTGGTACCAAGTTACTAAGTTAGACATATCACAAAACATTCATATCACTCGGGTCTATATGGTGGTGGACGTTTTTTTATTCCCAGCCTGGTCTGGTATGTGACCAAGTATTCTCCCAAACAATACCAGACTACCGTAATACCACTGCATATACCAGTCCCTCACCTATTTAACCAGTCCAACGCTGGTGGCTACTATGTATGCATGTGTAATTTTTTTCAATATTTAATAATGTTTGAGCAACACAGTAAACTGATTTCTTATTTATTTCTAAGGAAAACCCCTAAGGAGGGATAGCTCACAATTCAGGAAGTTCTTCCCTCCACTTTAGAGGTTCTTCCCTCTAAGTTAAATCGATTGCAACAATGCAGTGATTCAAATGCAGGGGGCCGCCCTTCCGCCGTCAACGCTGCTGGGTGCTGGTCCCACGATGGCTCTTTCGGTCCGGGGGGGTCCCGACTCCCACAGGAAGGACAAGCGCCAACGTGCACCTCGCTCTCTCGCAGGTGCGGTAACGGGGGGACGGGGGTTGGCTCCAAGTTGGAAAGTGTCCTCAAATTGAAGGTCGGTACTCGGTACAAGAAGTTGGAGGGTGTTGGGTGTAAGTCAAGTTATGGGATGTTGCAGTGTCGTGGGCGAGGCAGTGACCGGCAGTTTCCGCAGCACGAGAGATTGATGGAATCACAGGAGTCCCCATGGTAGCCCAGCAAGCAGTGCAGACTGAGGGGACGGGTCACGGACGACGCTGCCGCCACTTCGCCGTCATTTCTACTACACTAGTAACTAACTTACTGCATTCAATGCATACGGCACCGACCCGGCTGTAGCCAAGGCAGGGCGGAAGTGATGGAGGACGTACTGAAGTTTGGTTCATGTAAACGTGGAGTATTGGAGCCGAGTTTTGCAATACGTGCCAACTGAGGAGTGAGCATGGGTTTGTACTAGGTAGCGCACTGGAGCGCGGCCGCTACGGGCCGTAGCAGGAGCTGTGCGTGGCGAGACGCGGGAGCGTCGAGCTAGTCACAGCGACCTGCTACTGCCCGTAGCGGTCGCGCTCCAGTGCGCTACAGGACGTAATGTCACTGTCGCTAAGGATGGAGCAGGTCATAAAGTGACCTGCTGAGTAGGTCTTTCAGCCCTGTCACATCATAAAGGACACAAGAAGGACACAAAATACGAGATGAAAAGAAGGACACATGCTACAGGCAATAGCTGGCCTCCTCGTACGCAATCAAAACCTGCCACGTCAGCATGATGCGTACGGCACTGCTACAACATGATGTGTACGAGGAGGCCTGCTACTGCCCATAGCGGTCGCGCTCGCGCTCCGCTACCTAGTAGAATAAATTCCCGCAACAAGAGAAGGTCCAGAGCTAGTTTAGCGTAGAGCAGGAATAGGGTGCCATAGTTCCACGTCATCATCACCACGTCATCGTAGACACGTCGTCATGCCACGTCATCATCGTCATCCTGCCCAAAATGCCCGAAAATAACCGGAAGAGGTGTACGATGTGCTCAGCGCGGAGGGGGTTTCACACACGGATCTCACAAGGAGATCCTACATGGTGGATGCTGCACAACCTTTTTTCATTATTTCAAAATGGGGACTGGCTGCAGTATGAGGCATAAGAATGCAGGAGGTTTGAAGAACATTTTTAATGTCTCAGGTGTACTTCAGCTGGCAACTACATCCCATAGAAGCATTTTCTATGGCATCTTTTATGGAGGGGGCATTCACCCCCGCTTTGAGATGACCCAGGCTGGTTTCTCGCAAATGAGCATCGAATTGGAGGGCGAATCTCTAGAAACATAGAAGGAGTACACGCAGAGAGGTCAAAAAATTGACTAAGGATTGCAACGTTATGGTGCAACTACAGTATCCTCGCCGGAAATCTCTAACTTTTCTTCCTTATCTGGTGTTTCATTTTCGCTGTTCTCGGTATCTTAATTCAGCCCTGGGACTGCAGCCACAAGGTTGACATTTGCAAATCATAGGAGCTGTCGACAAGAGCCTGCATGAGCACCAAGGGTCCATCACACCCAACAGGGATGGGTTAAGGGTTACATCTCCCACATAAAGAATGAGCAATGGCAAGCAATGGGCATTTGGAATGTGCTCGAGCTTTGCTGCTCAGTTTTACACACCTGTCATGACAAACAAAAAACTGCTGACTTTTCAGCTTGCCATGCTTTCACTTTCTTTATTCTAGCATTTAGGAAGGGTCGAAGTAGTACAGTACATCTGTCGCTGATTGATTGAATTTGGCAGTATGAGGGGTGATGGATATACGAACTTTGCTACAAAGGTCATCTGCGCCAATTCCACCTGCATGAAAAGAAGGTAAGGTTGTCTCACTTCTCCATAAAGATCTTCATGTAGTCTGTTGTTCAATGTAAGAAGTTTTCTTGCGGTAATTTTATGCAAGGATTGTGTCGGTTGGCAAATCACTGGGTCACCCATGTGAAAAGTTGGTTCATTTTTTTCCCCTTAAGGGTGGTGATTTTGAGTACATACGAGGTACTTGTTGAGTAATACCAATTAGGATGATTTCCCAGCTGTTGCTGACCCCCTTCGAAATACTTTAAAATCCCTATAGGCTGCAGCTGAGTTCTATCAAGCTAAATACTTTTCATCTACCACTGATATTTCCTTTTGTCTCAGCTGAAGAGGTTTTTCCATTTCACCATTGATACACCCTATAGCATGTTGTTGCCATCTGCTCATTAGACAATGTCAACCACCAGTAATGGGTCTGTGGTATTCTCTTCACCTTTGTCAATGCACTGCACGAATAACATATACCAAATAAACACTAGAATTTCTAGGCAAACTACCAACAACCTCTCACATTCTTAATACCAATTTGGAAGGAATTCTCACCTGAATCTGAAATTCAACTGAACTTCCTTTTGCAAAGGCATTCTTAGGTGAGTTTATGGGCCGGCTGCCAGGTCAGTTAGTCAGTTGGGCGTCGTTGGGGACCTCCCAGGCACAACATTTGGGGCCAGCTTTGAGGCAAGCCTCTCTTTGAGAGCAACCTAGTTTCTCCACTTGATGTGTTGTCAATCTCAACCAACCCAAGAGGGTTCAAAATACAAGCTTGTTCAAATGAGATTCAAATTTAGGGCTAGCTTGCTAACTGGTCGCAGTTCATCCTCTCATATGATATTATTGGAGCACCTCTAACAGGGGTTTATCCAAAACCTATCGACGTGGCCTTCTACCTTGCTCATAAACAAAAACTTGGCACTAGCTCGCATCCTAAAGAAGAGTAAGATGACTGTATCACATGTTTTGCATCTACGACAGGTTTACTATACAGCTCCAAGTTATATGCTGGCCAGCGCACATCTTGAACTTGACTTGGGAAGTACTTTAGTGCAGTGGATAAATTATTAACTTCATTCCGGGCATCTCTCCAATATCGACTGCCTGAATAAGTCCAAGTCCAAGTTGTGAGCAGTCGCTCCCAGGTTTCTTTTTAAAAATAAAAAATAAATAAAAATAAATCCAAGTCCTTGAAAAGTTTCATAACCATTGGAGGCCTTGGTAACCTTGAACATTGGCTTTCTTTGCTTATATTCTAATATCTTGTGTCCCCTGGATATTTGGAATGTCATGCCTGATTTAATTTGAAGTTAACAATATTGGTCCAATGTCGATCTTTGAAAGAGATAAAAGATAAAAGATAAAGTTTCTTTAACCCCTAATGGACGAGGCGACCTGAATCAGGTCGCCGGAAAATTTCGATTGGATGAAAATCATCGAGATGAATTCGGATGAATTTGAGCCCTAAATGAAAAATGTAGGAAATTAAATTCTACGCCCCCATGTGTTGATGGCACCCCAAAAATCCTAAAGGACAGCCGGCAGGATTTTTTGGAAAGCGTGGGGGTACCCAAAAATCAGTGGTTTGGGGCCCTCCAGCAGGGTTGACCTGCCACGTGGCTGGCTGGATGGGGTGGGGTTCATGCGTTTGGCGGCGAGGAGTGCCACCGGGGGCTGCATGTCCGCCCGTGCGGACAGCCCACTCCCCCCGGCACGCGCGCGGGGGTGGCGGGAGGTGGGGAGGATGGGCACTTCGCGTCCTTCGTTCTCTCTCGTTTGTGCATGTCGAGGGCTCGCAGCTTATTGTGTGCAGATCTTCCTCTTACGCTCCTTCTTCTTTCCTGTGTCGATCCTATTTAGCCCTGCATGCGCTTGATTGTTTTCTTTGTGCGCTTATTTGGGCTCTTTGCGATGTGGGTGTGTGCGGGCCGCTGTTCCGTTTTGCGCCGCGGAACTTTTGTTTGTCTTTAGAGCTGGCCGCTGCGTTTACATCTGCTGCTCCACCTACATTTACGAGGTGCGAGAAGGGTTGCGCATCCACGAATTCAGTGCGCAGCCGTCTGTTCGCCTTAGGTACAAGCTCGCCCCTTTTCCTCCTTTGTGCTTTTCTCTTTACACCTCTTGCTTATGCTTCATTCAGCTAGTGCTAGGGTTCTGCATGCCAACTGATTAGATCCTACAGCCATGCTGTCAGGGATGGTAGTGCTTGGGTTTTGTGTTTCTTGATGTGGGCATTAGATTTGGGGATTTGTTTTTTTGTTCTGTACGTAGGCTTGTAGTGATTGGGGTGAGCTGTCTGGGTGGTAGGGAATCAATGGTGCCTAAGCGCAAGGCCCTTGCTGCACCTGAGCCACCACCTCCTCCACCCGAGCATGCAGCCGCAGCCCAGGTTATAAGAGGATGGGCGATGCAAGAACAGCATTGCATTGAGGAGTAGTGCAAAGTAATCTTGGGCTGCCTTTCTCCTGACTTCCTGTTAAGCTTGCTCCCCCGCCATGTGCCAATCGTTGGCCTCGCCACCCTCGCCCTCACAACTTCCGTTTCCTATTTAGACGTCAAGTTGCTCTTGTTCTAGGTTGGAGAGAGAGAAGAGAGGAGGGTGACAAGGACGGTTATAGTGAGGTTGTGAATTCTGTGTTGAGAGAAGATGTCTGGCCCGATGCCAACAGTCAGTCGTCTGAAGGTTTTGGCTCGTGCAAAGAGGTCTCTTCCTGCAAGTGTGACAGCACCTCCCAAGGGTGTCGTCAGGAAAAAAACTTGTCATGGAGTGAATTTTGGGATTGGGGGAGAGGCTGGTGGTCTGCCGGTGAATGTGGGGCGTGTTGGTGGGTCTCTGAGTCCGGGGAGGATGGTGGCCATGGGTCGGGTGGCTTTGGGGGAGTTGCATCCCAATAGTGGGGGTGCTGGGGGTACTGTGAATTTTGGGGAGGGTCTTCTAATGGGAGTTTTGGGCATGATGAGGCCTTGTCGGACATGGACGAGGATTTTGAGGGTGACGATGGCTACATAGAGGACTCTGCCGATGAATGCGATTGGGAGAATGATGGGGTTGACATGGAGTGCGATGAGGAGCCAACCGCCGATTTTGTCAAGATGTTCAAGCCTGCGACTTGGGAGTCCAATGTTGGCTCTGAGTTTGCAACTGATAGAGGTGCTTTTACTGGCCCTGTACCTGGTCCCTGCCTGCCAGATATGAAGGGCTCACATCCTGTTTGGTTCTTTCGTTTGTTTTTGGAGACAACATGTGCTTGCACGGATATGTAGGGAGTCCAATCGTTATGCATGTGAGGCTTTGGGTGCGGGCACTCGTGGGGGGCTTAAGTGGAAAGAGCTCACTGTTCGTGAGTTGAGGGCTTGGATTGGCATTTGTATCTTCATGGGCATGAAGAAGTTGCCCCAAACTCGCTTGTACTGGCAACACTCTGAGCAATTCTTCTCTTGTCCTGTCATCCGCAAAGTGATGACGAGAGATAGGTACGAGGCCATCCTCCGCTGTTTGCATCTTGTTGACAACGCCACTTTGGTGGCGGATCGGAAGAGTAGCAATTACGACAAGCTTGGAAAACTAAGGTGGGTGTGTGATGAGATTGTTGATAGGTGTAAAAGCCTCTGGAATCTGAACAAAATGGTGACCGTTGATGAGGTCATGATTCGTTACAAGGGGAGGTACTGTCCAATTAGGATGTATATATGCTAAGAAAAACCATGCAAGTGGGGCATAAAGGTGGGGCCAATGCTGACTCGGAGACTTCATATGTCTACAATTTCTGTTTTTACTTTGGTAAGAATGCAGGAGGGTCAGATGGCCAGAGGCAGAAAAGTGGGAAGGGAGAAGGTTACGATGTTGTTTGCCGGCTGACTGAAGGGCTGCATGGTTTGGGCCATGTCATTGTCACTGACAATTACTTTACCTCTGTCCAGCTTCTGTATGACTTGGCGAAGCTTGGCACTTGGGCCACTGACACAATCAGATTGAACCAAAAGTGTCTCCCTCCCTCTTTGCTGAAAATGAAGAAATCAAAGACTACCAAGCAAGGGCAGTCATGGTACAGGATGCATGATTCAAGGGAGGTGGCTGTTGTGTTATGGTGGGACAAGCAGGGGGGTTTTTTACTTTCATCTGCAGCCAGGCCAGCATGCAGCCTGTCCTCTCCTGTGACTGTACGTCGTTTTGTGGAAAACCAAAGAGTACCCGTGCCATCCGTACCTGCTCATGTGCAATACCAAACGTATATGCGAGGAGTAGATGTGCAGGACCAGCTGAGGGGTGCGTATAGCTTGCAGCTGCGCACAAAGAAGTGGTGGCATCGTGGGGGTTTTTTTTTTTTTTTCTGGATACCACGGTGGTGAATGCGTATATATTGCATTCTGCAATGGAGAGAAGGATGGGGCGTCGGGTCATGACACATCTCGAATTCAATCTGGCTTTGGCATACGGATTGACAGCAGGCTGCTACACTGACATCATGGATACCACTGGGGATGTGGAATGCACGTTTGTGCATCAGTGCCTTCACACGACAAGACGACGATTGTGTATTGTGTGTCACGTTCGTACTCACTATTACTGCCCTGGCTGTGATGGCAGCCACTTGTGCCTTGGGCTGTGTTGGAATGAGGCACACCTACATGTCACGAGGTGACTGCAGCTAGACCTTTCAGTGATTACTTCTTCCTTGTGTGTGTGCATTGGTTGCGGATGGGGGTTCTGCTGTGTGGATTGCATTGCAGGTTGCTGGCGTTGGCTATGGATGGCGTGTGTGTGTGGGGCGTGGGGGGTGTGTTACTCGCTGATCTGTGGTGGCTGTAGGGTACTGGGGTGTGTTGTGTTGGTGTTGGTGAGGGCGCTGGGGGTCATGGGGGTGTGGCTGTTGGTTCATGGCTTCTAGGGTCATGGGGGTGTGCTGCTGTTGGTTCATGGGCAATGCTCGTCATGTGGGGGTGTGTTGCTGATGGTTCACAGGCTGTGGGGGTCATGTTGATCTGCTGCTGCTGGTTGAGGGGCTGTGGAGGCGATGGGTGTCTGGGTGTATTGGCGTAGGAGCGTTGTGTTTGGGTGGTTTCACACTTTTGGGGAAGGGGACCGGGGGGGGGGGGGGGGCTGTCTGCACAATGGGCAGATCAGGGGGTTCAACCCCCCCCCCCAGTTCTAGGATCATGATATTCCTGGGGAGCTTGTATTGCTGCATTGGGGTTAAAGCAGGTGCTCGCGGGGACCTTGTATCGCTGCATTGGGGGTAATGTAGGAGCTCGTGGGGACCTTGTATCGTTGCACTGGGGTAAAGCAGGTAGTTGGTAGTTGGTAGTTAGTTTTCAGATGCTTGTCGGGTGAAACGCTGAAACATTGGGTGGCCCCAGGCCCTTCTTAGGGTTTCGCATTTGGGGTCCCCCGACATTTTGTCGCAAATCGGTGACGTAGCCCATTTTTTGTAGCCGGAAATGTCTACCGGCTCAGGCAATATTTGGCCTGAGCTGGGATTGAAGTAGAAATTCACAGAAACAGAAATCAGTGCTTCAATTTTTGCTGAAATTCTGAAATTCTTTTTGGAGGTGGTACTTTATCATTCAAGGGAGACTTTCACCACAACAATTGTGATTCCAAGGAAATTTGGCCCCCCTCAGCCTGAATTACATGTCATTTGAGCTTCATGGTGTGTTTTGACCCCCCTGTTTTCCCTTACAAAGCAACCTTGCGAAAATTTGGGAATTTTGCTTTGGAATTTTGCCACGACATGCTTTAGGTACCACATAATGGGAATCTGGATGGGGTCTTGTGAGGAAATTTTTTTTGTCGATCCACTTTCCTGGACAAACCATTTTTCCATTGCAAATTTGGAGTGTACCCCAAATTTAGGGCTTGCAAATTTCTTATAATCTTCCAAAATACACGGTGAAATGAGGTGAAATTTTCACAGAAGCTGGATGAAGTAGGTAGCCTCCAATTCATACATTTCATCCCAGTGGATATTAGTTTCGTGAGAGATATACCCTCATCCGTGAGGGTATGTCCTGTTTTGGAGGGGGCCCACCAAAAACTGCCTCGTCCATTAGGGGTTACCGTCCAGTGGATTTACTGAGCCTACTGCTCAACACACGTTTGAGAGAGAGTTGTTGCTTTTATCCTTTTGGTGGGAACTGAAAGGTTTTGTAAGCAACTGAGATCGGATGCATACAATGGAGCGGGCACCTTCTTGTTTCCAATGAGGACGTCAGAGCGTCAGAGCAAGAGCTATTTCCTGCTGAGTTATCGTCAGTGCCAGCGCTAGCGATTTCCAAAACCCATATTGTTTCTAGTTAGCTCGCTCCACCGACATCCTATGCACCCGAGAGTGATGCACCTCTAGGCTCCAGCATGCCCTTCATTATGACAGGTGGGTCCGCCCGTCAATCCTACCCTACTTGTCACTGCCCAAGCAGATTGCACAACAATCCAAGTCTGGACAGGACCCCATTACAAGGGGCCGCCCCTCAATCTTATCCCCTACTTGCGACTTCCCAATTGCTCCAACGTGATTAATGTGAGATGGCACAGCAATCCAAATCTGAACTGGACCTCCTTTCATGGTGTTTGAATAAAATGTTGAGCAGTTATTTAACTTAATTCTCTCTATCACCCATCTGGTTATACCATATATATATGACCGTCGGAGCACGTAGTCACGTGTGTTGCATGTGGCTCAATACCCGGGCCTCATTCAAGCCTGACGTGTAGCGTGAGGCCCCACGACAAACAACAAGGATTTCGGATTTTGATGGCTATTTGCTTGATAGGTGGCTCATCACAAGAACAGATGGATGGCCTTAATCAATGCACCATAGCATTGGCTATGCCGGATGCCCGGCCTGCTCCCTGTGCCTTCCCCCAAGAGCCGGATGCCCTCTGATTATTCCATATATATTCTCACTTTTAACCCAAAACTCAAAGAGCTGTCATTTGGTGGATGAGGGTGTATTAGGGAATTCCAAAAAGGCCTTGATGTGAAATGCATCGCAATTCACTTGATCACCCCCTAAAAGTGCGCAATTCAATTGAACTAACCCTAATTTGCAATTCAATTGACACACGATTTGAATGCGAATTGGAATTGCTGACTACAATTCAATTGAATTGTCGGCACACGATTCAATTGAATTGCGAATTGGCAATTCAATTGAATTGTTGACTACAATTCAATTGAATTGTAATCTATAATTTTTAACTTATTTATGTATATCATATATATGTATATTTAATTATACATATATACATACACATGTATAAACTAAAAATACATGTTGCCTGTCTATTCTTGCTATCCGTCTGTCAATCCTTTGCCCGTGGTAAGGCTTGAGCCCAAGATAAGCCTAAGGGAGAGCGAGAGAGGGAGAGAGAGAGAGGGGAAGTCACGAAGCGCTTGTAAAAGCGGGATTGTCTCTCTTTGTGGATGTTGGTGCCAATATATGGCTATGTACATATACCAAACATGATACCAATGTAAGAGTATCAACGTGTAAGAGTTTGATATATTAAACTATATAGAACACACATCCCAACTTGAACATGATACCTTTGTAAGGGTATCCAATTTTTTGATAATTCTCAAGATGAACATACTTTTTTTTTCTTTGTCCTGGGCCAGATACTAGTGTTAGGGGACTACATGGTGATGCAGGGGAAGCCTTTCATCAATTGTCAGGTTTGATTTTGTTTGTTTTTTTCGGAGCTAGCCATGTTTCTTTTGCCAGTGAATCACAGGAAGCTGCTGATCTGTCTCCGTCTTTGGCTCTCCCTTTCTCGCTGAGGCTGAGGGTGGTTTCACAACTCCACAATTTCCTCAAGGGCACAAGAAAGAGGGCCATCAAGAATAGACGGGCAACATGTATTTTTAGCTTATACTCTTATATGTGTATAAATATAATTTGAATATATACATGTACATATATATTATATATTATATATTATATACAAAAATAAGTTAAAAATTATAGATTACAATTCAATTCAATTGTAGTCAGCAATTCAATTGAATTGCGAGTTGACAATTCAATTGAATTGCCAATTCGCAATTCAATTGAATTGTGTGCCGACAATTCAATTGAATTGCAAATTAGGGTTAGTTCAATTGAATTGCCCTTGCAATTCATTTGAATTGCGCACTTTTAGGGGGTGATCAAGTGAATTGCGATGCATTTCACATCAAGGCCTTTTTGGAATTCCCTAGGTGTATCTCCCTTCTCCCTTCCCCAAAACATCCCCAGAAATGGAATTGAAATTGTAGCAGTGGATGGGTGCAGTGGAACATTCCAAAGTGGCATGTGTGCCCAAAAATTTCAAGTAAATACCAAAATGAATATTTGAGGGAACTCAAAAGTGCCAAGAAATTTTACCCTTGGAATAACTCAGACGTGAATCCATCATTGTGACCTAACAACTTCATCTAAGAACATGTGACCCTCACTTTTCATGTGGATTATACCAATGTTGGGCGGATATTAACTTTGCCCGCTTTGGGTGTAAAATATTTTTGGTTCTAGATATCCGCCGGTTCCGGATATTACCAACATGATAAACAGCGGATCCGGGTATGCATCCCAGTTACTATTTAGGCCGGATATCCACCGGGTATGATACACTGGGTATAGATTTCTTTTTTCACAAATTCATATCCGCAGGTTATGCATCTAGCCGGGTCCTAAAGAATGTCGGTTGGGGGTCCGGATAACCTGATATTTGATATACTGCAGTTGATACCCTGATGATTCTATATCCGGCAAGGCAAGGCGGGGGGGGGGGGAAAGAGAGAACGTGAGCACATGCGCACAGCTCAAGTGAGAACAAAATGGAGTCGTGAGTCGTTTATATACGGAAATAGAATAAACGCAAATAGGGTTCCTACAGCGAAATAAGGGTTTATGTGCCTATTTATGTCCCTAAACCCTAAACCCTAATGCGAAATAGGCACCCCTAATGTACATCTACAAGCTCCATGTTCCAAATATTTACCGCTTTGGTATCCTACAAAAGAATAACACACTAGGGAAAACAAAGTTGCAATACTAAACCAACACCATCCAAAACACACAAATACCAAACAATAATTTGAACAATTAAATATAATGAGGCAAACAATGGGTTTCGCCTGCGAAATAATTCAAGGTATCGAGTTCCACCAACGAATTTTCAAGGTATCGTTGCGTATGTCATTCATCCAATGGTTTCATTGGCGAAACCAATTGAGTTGTGTTTGGTTTTGCATATAAGGGACGACATGAGGTTGTTTTATTTCGCTAACAAATTGTACGTGCTTATTGCGTAGACCATTACCCATGCTTTCGTGGGCGGAACAAAATTAATTGTGTCGAGTTTTACATATTAGTGACTGCTACGAGCGTCAACATCACATGATTAATATGCAACAAAAATTGTTGTGGGAGATGGCACTAACAGGAAATTCCCTATGCCCCAGCTTCGTGTGACTTGTGCTCATGTGAACAGAAATTACCAAATGTTTCGCATTTCGTTTGACGTGACCACGATTTAGTTTCGCTAAAGTATTTACCCAAGAATATTCTTGGAATATTCAGAATATTCTCTTCTGCTCCCGTGAGCAGGCGCACGGAGGGGGGAGCCTACGCACATGCTACCCACCCTCCGGCAAGCGTGTAGGTAAGACCTATGTTGGCATTGTTGGAATTCGACAGAGAATAGAGGTAAAAGATGAACTGATTACGGAGAACTCTCCACCCAACCATAGGACCACAACAAACTCTGTGTCCACCCTCCGAGCTCTCCCTATTTATACTCAAAGTGTAATCCAGAAATAGCTGAGATAACTATAGCATAACTCCATGCTTTTACTTAAGTTATCTCCACCTGCTATTCTGGTACAATGACTTGAGTCACTAATAACTGAAGCTAACTTTAGCTATCTCTTAGCTAACCGAGGCTTATCTCTATTGTTAACTGTGACTTGTCCGCACTCCTATTATGGAAGCCTGACTTGTCATCACAGTAACTCTAGGTAGTAGTAACTTGGTCAGGAGTTGATTTCCAACATGCATGACATTAGAGCATGTATTGCCCATTAGATCAAGGCACAATTGATAGATGTCATATCACTCTTGTCACACTGAATTAGGTCACAAAGGTGGGATTACTTGCAAACCCCAAGGAATCATGTTCCCGTACCTCTCCGGTAACTACTTCAAATCGCTTCCTAACATCAGCACTCATTTCGGGCTCTTCATAGGCTCCATGAGCGTGTACGATGCAGATGCTAGTGCGGTTACAGTTAGCATAGACAATGAGGGGGGTCAGTTTCACCTTCACAAGAAGGGACTGTCAACCCAATCAGTGTAACTCCCATTTGGTGTCACAAAATTGACCAAATATGAAAAATACAAAGAATAAGTGACGGAACGGGGTGACATGGACTGGGGTGGCAGACCCTACACCTCATAGCTACCATCACCATCACCTTACCAGCAAACTGCTAGTCTTCATACAACAACCTAAAATATTCAATAGTGAGGATGGGGTAAGAGGGGCCGGGGAGAAAAACCCGAAGCAGCCCCATGTCACTCGGGTCACTATTAAGCATTAAGCATAATGCATATAATTTTGTGTAGTTGATGAACAAGTTGTTGGACATAAGATGACTGGTCAGTCACTATGAGGTATAGGCTTCAATTTATGCTGGGTTGCTGTGTCATTCTAATCCATGTCACTCCAGTGTCTGGTGTCATTTCCTATTTATACTTGATCAAATTTGTGACCTAGCGGAGGTTACACTGATTGGAGTGACACTCCTTCCATGTCACTCAGGTGTCACTCCCACTACCAGTGTCACTCCACTTATGTCACCAAGTTCTGTGTCACTCTCGATAGGGGGGTGAGGAAGATTTGACAATCGGCCTACCGTGCAGTTAGAGATCACACTCTTGCATTAAGTTTTACATTATTGCTATTGTTTTCGCTCATAACCCTCCCTCCCTGATTTTTGTCAGTTTTCTTCTGCCATGTTTGCAAACTAAGCTCCTACAATACAGTGATGAACTGGGGTTTCTGCAATGGCTTGAATCCACTACATATACTTGTTAGGAATCCGACCATTTTTTGTTGCTTTTGGACCTGATTTAGATTGCACTTTGATTGCACACATTTTACTTCAAATCTAAACCTGTCTCCTTTAGCAACTTTTGAATCCATTAGGTATAGCTTTGGGTACCTCTAAATTTCTAACTCCACTCTTTGTGAGAGAGAACAAAATATAGCAAGTGTGGTAAAATAAAGTTAAAATTAATTTTACAAGAAAAAATAGTATATAGTGAAAACTATGAATGGCCAGTGACAAGAGCCATGGTAGTTACTGCCTTCAATTGTGGATAAATAGGTAAGCTACAATGGAGAGCTGACTTATCTCTAACACTAGTTTCAAATGTGAACCTGGGCTGACTAATGTTCTACAGAGCCACTTCCCCTCACCAGGGTCTGCCATAGTTGCATACTAAAATGATTCAATGGTCAAGGATTAGTGGGATCTCCTTTTCGGTGTCCTAATACAAAGCTTCCTAGCAAGTTGCTGCCATTTCAATCTGGGTTCTCAATTGGGTTGTAGTGTAAAGTTGCCCCCCCCAAGTGCCCCACTCTCATTGCATTTATGTGCTCTGTGCAAAGCAATACTGAACACAACACGAAACACATGGGACAGAAATTCCATAATCTGCAATTACAACCCTGTCCCAGGCAAATCTGTGGAATCTGTCCACACAGAAATGTTGAGGCCTAGCGGAGATTTAGTGTCACTCACAATCCTCCAACACTTCACCATCTCCAGTATTACCACAATCTTTGGACACAGAAAATCATTTTAACAGCTGTGTAATCACCTAGCCACCAGTGTTGTTGTACTAATTGAAAACCGTATATGGAAATCATATTGATGCTAAGAATCTCACTGAATACATGTCATCCACAAGCCCAAAGATTGTTAAGGATCATGGTGTTGTTCTTTCCAGCTTCCTATAACAAAAAGCAACATGTAACAGTTGATTGCCCAAGTCTGCATGTGTTCTCTAGTCTTGTTGAGACCCACCTCCTCCCCATAAAGTGCACCAAGGTGAAGTAAGCTAACTTGAAATGAGCCGGTACTAGCATAAGCCTTCAAGACAGTCTTTCTACTGAAAGAAGTCCATAGTAGACCTTTCCAATTTTGGATACATCAGCGACCATATTTCTGGAACTCCCACTCACTATTGTCTGCATTCATTTCCACAGCACATGTCAATCAGAGGTTACCTCATGACTCGAAGCTAGCTGATAACAGAAAATGAAGGACGAAATCAACATGAACATGAAAGCGACCGGCAGAAACGCAAAACCGATTAGAACAAAGGTCCCTAAACATGCAAACAAAATCATACTTCACAAAGGGTTACCCAAATGGAAAAGAAAACAACAAAACAATTGCCCCAGATACACAGAATGTTCAAGTGTTGTTAGAAGGTTGAATGCACACCTAACGGGCAGACTTGGCGGGTCTTGAGCCACCTGCTTATACAGTGAAAGTGGAAGGCGTGATTGCAGACACCTGGAACACCCTCAGACAAGTCACTTCATATACCTGGCATTTGTAGTGTTAATTCAAGATATTTGCAGCCGCATCGGGAGCACACAGAGTCGTCAAAATTGAGTTTTATGATGCAAGAATTATCAACCATTATCAAAAAAGAACATACCCCATGCCACTGTGCACTCCTCGCTCGTCGCACTGGCTTGATTAGCTTGGCATTCAATACCTAAAAAAGAGAAGAAATCCATAAGCGGCAGAAGAACTTTCACCATAAAGTTAGTTCCTAACATGAAAGACAGAACAAACAAGGAAGGGTTGTTGTGCATAAGCGTCTTCAGGGACATGATAGAAACAGACAAGAACGACAGGCACAACTGAAACCAAACCTTCATTTACCACCCCACACAAAAACAACTAATCAGATGGTGCAACTCACACAAATCCATGATGTGATTGCGGCATATAGCGCAGTTGTCAACCACAATATCTGCACGACCCAATAAGCGACATGTGAATGTCTTCAACGCTCGTGAAACTTCCGTCACCCTAGACCATGATCTGCCCGCAAATAAGCATACAAGCATCTACCCTATACCATAATCTCTTCTGAAAGAAAACATACCAGCGAGATGCAACCGCTTTCACAGGTTTAAGGGACTCCAATCAGACAAACTACGGTATCCAGATGGTCCAACACGCGGGGCAAATGACAACTCATAACTCAGGGCAGACCAGTCCATACCCCAGGCCCAGAGGGCAACAGCATTCCACTTCTTGATTTCAAAGCGCTTAGGCCGTTTGGAGATCGCACTTGAACTGGCACCCGCACTGCTGCCCTCCCCTGAAGGTCCCATGGGCGTGTCTGTGTCCGCAGATGCCATGGCGCTCCCTCACAACTTACAACCCCCTCCAATCACTGTCTGCCTACCAGGTCCTCCCCTTCAACCCTCTTCCTTGTCTTCTCTGTGTCGCCCACATGACGACTTCTCGGCACCAAACGAAACCCTCAGTACCCACACACCCTGAGGAAGGCAGCCCTAGCGATGGCGCTCTACCGAACCCTGCAAGGGGTCGGTTTTAGCCAGAATTGTCGCCTGCATGGGATGCGAAAGACCATTATTGGTGGAACATGTCATCATCCAGAATCTGCAGCTATACCGAACCCTGCAAGGGGTCGGTTTTAGCCAGAATTGTCGCCTGCATGGGATGCGAAAGACCATTACTGGTGGAACATGTCATCATCCAGAATCTGCACTGTTTCGATTGTCCAGTACCCCACTTGTCATCCACACATTCTGACACAGACTGGTGCCTTCGGTTTCCACCACAGCTGCTACCGACTCGGAGGGAGGAAGAGGCGATGGCGAGCACACTAGTGAGTGCAGGCATAGCGGGAATTGCATCCCCAGTATGTTATGCTGGAAGAAGCACTCAACAAAATTATGGGGCTTGTGTATCTGGGTTGGGTCTCCGGTCACAGTTTTCTGGGACTCGGGTATGGACCATCCTTTTACTCTGCTAAACGTCATTTTGGTTTTGGGTTGTTGCCTCGAGGTATTTTTTCTGAGGAAACCTGAAAATTGTGGTTGGGGTTCTCTCTCAGGTCCAGTTTCGTGGGATTCGGGTATTGCATCTTCCTTTTACTCTACTGACCATGCTTTCCTGCGTTGCGTCGTTGCATTGAGGGATTAGGAACGTGCAGAATTGAAGGGTCACGGAATTGGGATAGGGTAGTATTGTCAATGGAGCATGTTTCTCATCTTCTCGTAGAGTGTAATTTTGACGTGTGCATTACGTACCAAGATTTTACAGAATGGATACCTCCTGAACAGAGAGATGCTTAGACTTCCGTGTATGGAAAATCCCAGCGAGAGCTTTCTGCCTATAATGAGAATTTGCCAGCAACATATGAAGCGTGGATAAAGCTTATTTATAGCCATAATGTGGCATAAGTGATCATGTGATTCGAATGTCTAGCCGACAAGGACAGCGCAAGATCATTGTATGCCTGCCAATTCAAGGGGCCTCGCGCCAGTATGAGATTGGAATTTTCTGTAGCTTCATGCATTTAGACAAAGATACTGGAGCCCCTCTTCTTTATCCAGTAATCTCATCTGATCAAGTGTATCGCAAAGGATCGTCGCAGGGGTCTCGCTTGCTTAGAGCAAGCAAAGCTAATGCAAGACTTTTAACAGAGGCTCCAAGTAGGTGCTGGTACATTAGGCAGTAAAGTGTTCTTGTTGTTGTCCAATGCCAAACCAGCAAGTTTGAGGGTGACATTGTCCTGAATTTAATGCCAGCCATGGCACTTCCGCTGTTTGTCAATGTGACTATGGTAAATTTTGGCGGATCCATCTTACTTCATTGGGGTTGAAAAACAGAGTGATGCATGCTCCCGCTGTGTGTGACCCGAGGGGACGATTAATTTGTGCAGCAATGAACCACAAAGTCGGCAGAGATGTTAACTGTGGATTTGTCACTCAATTCTTGTTTGAAGTGGAAGCTTTAGATTCAGTCGGTTTTGGATGATGGAGAGAGAGAAAGAGAGAGGGTGAGAACTTGTAGGGCATGTGATTTCATGATGGGAGGTCCTGAGGTGAAGGGGTGTGGTGATAAGATATTACAGCCTGCTTACTTTGTGAAGGGGTCTGGAGGTAATAATAATGGCGGTAAAATGTTTTTGGTGGTTTTTGCAGCTACAAAAACATGGATTGAGAAGCTCAAAGAGACCTTCAAGGCAGTCACCTCTTTCCACTCAAGCTGCTAAGCTTCCTTCTGGGGTAGTTAACTCAATGATCCATTTGTTTCCTGGGCGTGAAGTTGGAGGGCGGGAAGAGGAAGGGAGATGAAAACATAATGGATAGGTGTTTACTAGTCTGTGATATGAACATTCTCCACCAAGGACAACCAATATGAGGAGGGGCTTAGAGCACCAAGCGGGTGGAGGAAGCTTGGAAAGGGATAGACAAACAAAAGACTTTGAAGGAGTGGTAGGCATGTGCAAGATTTAGATTTTCCAGTATATCAAAGAGAAGATATAGTCCATGATCTGTATCAGTTTATTCTTCTTGCTTAAAATTGTTTATTTTTTGATACAGAATCTTGTCTCTCTTAAGTACATGCTCTTCCACTTTCTCCCCTCCCTTGTATTGCCCTTTCCCTGTACTATTTCTCAGCCACTAGCCACAAATGCTGAATATCAAGAGTGTGGCAAGCACAGGTAGAGCCACCTAAGGAGGAGCCAAAGCTGCCAGTGTCTCTGTGGGGTTTCACAGAGAATGCGGAGGTCTGGAACTCACGGGCTAGCATGATAGGCATTGTTGGTCTTGTTGCAGTGGAATTTGTAAGTCTTCTGGTTCATCATGAATTTTTTACCGTTGAGTTAGAGTTAAAGTTGAAGTTTTAGTACGTAGGAGGATTGCATCATCAGCAGTTGATTCCAGGGGCTTCAGAATTATGGTGTCTAAGTAGGTTGAAATGGCAAAAGGGCTGTGCTGGGTGTGCTTGGGTTAGCTTCACATATCTCTATTTGGCAGTGCTAGATGAAAGCCTTAAGCAGGGTGAATAGACTGTCTGTGGTATGGAATTCCAATGTATCGGTCAATTCTAAAATGACTTTTAATGGGATATACTGAAGGAGCCACAATGATGCTGATAACCCACCTCTAGATATAGGGCAAACTTGTAAGTTCCCTGGAGAGAGAGATTGGGCACTAGCTGTCTTGCTGGTGGAAGACAGGTAGCACAAGTGTGAACATGGCTTTGGAATCTCTCTGCCTCCTCTTGTTAAGTGTACATTTGTCTGGTGTGTGGGTAGCTTTTGCTTCTCCTATCTGGCTGTGAACATTCTCGCAATGAGACAATCAGACTGTAACATCAAAATAGCCTGGCTTACCAAAAGTATGCTTTCAAGTGGTTGGACTGTGAGTGTCAATTGCTGCAGTCATTTTTTCTCATTTTCTGTGGTTGTGCTGTGCAGATCCTGAACAAAGGAATCCTGCAAGTGCTCGGTATTGAGATTGGAAAAGGCCTTGATCTTCCTTTATGAGGAGGGTACAAATGTAAAAAAGGCTATTCTGACCAAAGAGGACCAAAATTTCGCTTGACAACTGTGCTGTTCAAACGTCAACTCCTTGGATTTGCAGTAGTCCAAATTGGTTGGCCATGCAAAACTCTTTTGCTGGTCGTCCTCTCTCCTGGTCATCCTGGTCATTCTCTTCCGTCTGTTTTCGAGATTGCTTCCTTCTTTATTCTTTTTAATGGGGTGGTATGTGCAACAGAGAGTCTCAGTTATGCTATATAACTATTGCTAGCTCCCAATTTGTGCAAAAAAATTGGTGATTTCAGTGTTTTACTTTCTGGGATCAGGGCATGCATTGATTTTTCATTGGAAGGTGTGAAGTGTGGCAGTACTCTTAACGGCTCATGTGAGACCACACAAAAACGCTGAAGGTAGTGAAGGGATTTGTTCTATTTAAGACAGCAATTACTGACTCCCATTTGCGGCTCATGTGAGACCACACAAAAATGCTGAAGGTAGGAAAGGGATTTGTTTTATTTAAGACAGCAATTACTGACCACCATGTTAATGATTCTAAACCTGATTTCTCACAAGCTGCATGCATTTTGTTTATCTTTCCAAAGTGTCTAGTAGATTGAAGAAAGTGGGACATGCAAGTATTCTGGTTGAGCCTTGTGAGTGCATTATCATCTTGGCCAGTTACCTGGGATGTTATCTCACTGTTATCACACAGTTTGGACACTGGCATTTGAAAACAGAGTCAATAAGTAGAAAACTGACTTCAAAACAGAGCAATCAGTTATGTAACCCCTAATTTCCCAGCTATGGCGGTAGATAGAAGCCATGATTTCTTTTGTTTACCTCCAATTTTGAAGGTTCCTGAAGCAAATCTACAAAATTAAATGTGCACCATAGGGAGGCACTCTTCTCCAATATATATGTATATATTAGAATGCCTACAGTCTACCCTCCGTATCTGTTCATCCTCTTTATCTGAAAATTTTGCAAAGCAAGTGTCAAGTGTTATGTGTACTGATGGTTTTTTACTCCCTCCTTTACTAAAATGACCCCTTAATAAGTGTTAATGTTTTCCAAAAGCATACTATATGTATAGATGTGTAACAAGACAACTCGGTCTAAGGGTCATGACATACAGCTATCAGCTCTGTAAGTTTACTTAACATAGGGATCACTCAAACTCTATAAATGTTAGATCCCAGTATTCAAGCTATATGGAAGTGTTCCCTCTCTTAAGTGTGATTTTTGAGAGATTCTTATTCTGTATCTGTGATGATGTTAAATATCTATATGGGTTACGTTTTCTCTACTCCCCATGCGAATAGACTCTACGTTAAAAAGAATGTTGACTGTTTTTGGGCCGAAATCCATGGGTTCCACAGTGATCCACCCAAGAGAGTGGTACCCATGATCATAAGGGAGGGGTCACCCCTCTTTGAAGTCACCTGTAGAGCAACTTGCGTATCCCTCTTGGCCAATGTGGCATGTTTTGCCACGAATCATTTGTACCCTTGAAATACTTTTCTGAGGAATTGCACATCGGAGAAACATGGCCAGTACCCACAGTACAATTCTCCGATTGTGTTGGAATGTTGCCCTAAATGCAATCACATCATGCGAAAATGCCTCACCTCAAAGCCGTGTGCATCAAGGGGGTAACTGCAGCAGGCACACACTCTCTCTAACACCCGAGCTGTTGGAGAGGAAACTCGTGGGGTTGAATGAAATATGCATGGTTTCTTGGCTCATATGAAAGGGGGTTAATTTTGTCCCCATCCTTTGTGAAGGGCCTGAATTGTGGGCTGTTGCTTCCAGGTTTCTTAAGCAAGAACATCTGAGACGATCCGTCAGAACCCAAAAGAATTTATCCGAAAAAGAAATCCTCGCATGAGATCTGCCGAGCCCTGTCTGTGGTGGGCAGGGCACTGGAGACAGGGAGAGAACACATCAGCGGACCGTGAGAGCTGCAGCTGAAAGTTGCTGTGGTGATGTACTAGAATACAGGGCGATTAACGAAGATAATAGTGCTGGCAGGAGAGCTACTTGCCTCTAGAGAATTTCATCTAGGTGTGGTTTGACGGAGAATGAATTTCACTCCGAGACAAATGTAATTCTTACTGGTTTGCTTTGAAACTTATCTCTTTCAGGTGCTTATGGAGAAATTGAGGTGCCTCGAACCAGCGATGAGAGCTATCCACCCATACTCTTCACCCATATGCCAAGGACTCTGGCAGGTGGGGATAATCTCCAATGATTCAGATATCATATCTAACACTCATGAGGGGAAGACTCGCTATTTCGTTCTTCTTAATTTTGGAGGAGGAGACGTTGCCTGATGATACTGACCGTCTAAAGATTGCATAAAAAATGGAGATGGATTCATTTGCGTTTTACTTGCTTGGCTGAATGGCTGAGCCGTGTGTGTACAAAAGAACTGGCAACGCTTCGACATGAACTCTTGTGAAATGCCAAGCAACTCTTATTCACCTTTCTCTTGAGTGCTGATGCAAAGCTTGTCACAGAGAGTCACAAACTTCAATTTGGTTTAGTAACGAGTATTGGCTCTTTTGATCAATCGTCGAGGGGACAAGATAAACTTTCAAGAGCATAATACGGCCCTGGCTTCGCCCTCAGCCTCCGACATTGACTCTAAGTGTAGATTGAAAATCAATGTCACTCGTTTCTCAGCAATCCATATATGCGATTTTTCCTATCCAGCGGCTGGATTCGATGACGTTCAAGCGTTGGTCACAAGCAGAGGTTGTTGTGGATCTCCATAGCACCCATCTATTGGCATGATCTGAGTGAGGTGAAGAAGCAGGCGAGCTTTTGACTTACTCTTGGCGATAATATGGAGAGGCTTGCATATACGGCCCAATATTGTACCCGTCAAGATTTACGAACACCTATTTTAAAGCAAGAATTCGACATCAACGAGAGTCTACTGATGACGAGAAAGAAAACGAGACTAGAGAGGTGAAAGGATGGGAGGGGAGATGACCGAACTGTCAAAGTCACGAGGGCGATCATTGCCGGCAACTTTGCTTTCTCATATCTTTAGAAGTAGCTCACGCCTTATTATACAAGTTTCGAGATCGAATAATAAACTCAGAATGACGACTACTAGAGGATGGGGATGCTCTGCATCAATTAGTTCCTACTTGAAGGGCATCTGGGATCTAGATCTGACTTGCCCTCCATGCATTCTTCGAAGGAAGTGTGGGGCCAGGGAACAATACATTTCAGGCTGTAGAACAAATGCTCACACGACCTGTGGTAAATGTTAGTGAGGCTGATCCTATGCGGGACCCTACTTTATGCCTGCATTTATCATAACGTGGATTGCCACCCTTTCCTCGCTAATGTTACAGTGGTTGGTATGCTATTTAGAGCAGAGGTATAGAAAACACATGTCTTTACTTTAGAGGGGAACGTGCAAAGTAGGGAACAGTGGCCGAGCTGCACACATTGCTATCAACCTGGACACCAAGTTACTGTGGTCTAAAAACACGCGCCTGAAGGCGTTCCAAGATCTGTCTCCGTTCAGAGCGAACATCATTCCCACAAGTGAACCCAATTCAGAAAAACGATGTGCTTGACCCATTCTCCTTCCTCACGACATTTGATCTCCAGAAATGCATCATCGTTGGGAAAAAGAACTTATTGTACAGCCAACCTTTGAAGCAGCTAAAGCCTATATAGGTATAAGGCCGGGTTAAAAAAAGCAAAACACAAAAGTTCAAAAATCTCAAAGAAAGTGGCAAGTAAAATGCGTTAATAAATACATGATAAGTTTAAAATGTCCTTGATAGCCATTCCATTACAAACGTGTGGTCTGTCCCTTGAAGAGCTACAGTGCTACTTAACTGGACTCTCTTTGCTGGATTGCTGCACAGTCCAGGTGCTTTGGGATCTGAGCAGCAGTGTGACATTCAGTTGTTCTCTCAGTCTCTCTGGATATGCTTGCTCACAGCTGCAGGTTGAGGGTCGCTGTAAGGAAAATCACGGTTAACTTTCGTCTAGAGATCTCTTACTTCTGCAGCTTCTCTGCATGCCATTAGCACTTTCTTCTCTGCACCATTTCATTTCATTTCATTTCTGCTTGAGGGGTCTGAGTCCAACAAACTCAGCTCCTCGGTGTGACTATGGCTGCTCGACAGACAGCTGCAAGTTCATTGAGAATTTGTCTTGTACTATCTCTGTGGTTCACATTCACAAGGGCACAAAAAACTCCCCTCTTTCCAGCAGTTTTCATCTTCGGAGACTCACTGGTGGATGTCGGGAACAATGATTATCTTCCAGCGCTCGCGCGGGCAGACTTGTCACCCAATGGAATCGATTTTCCCACCCATCAACCAACGGGTCGATTCTGCAATGGGAAAACAGTCATGGACGTTATCTGTGAGTTCGCCAACACCCCTGTCGCGTACTTATAAGAATTCTTCCTCACTACAAACCTTACAAGTGTACATAACTCGGCCTGAGATTCTCTGCAATATTTTTGTATGTGGGTTTGCTCATGCTAATGTGTGATGGCAGCTGACTTCATCGGTCTTCCATACCCCCCTGCATTCATGGCACCTTCAACCTTGGGAGCCTCGATCCTCAAGGGAGTGAACTATGCATCGGGCGCTGGTGGCATACTTGATGGAACTGGTGCCAATTATGTAAGTTGGAACTTGAGTCGTTTGACTCGAGGACTTTCCCCAAGTTTTCTTTCAGATTCCGCTACTTGAACTGATGTCTTCTTCCCTTCGCGTCTGTAGAACTACTCCAGTCAGATTTCACTAAGTACTGTACACGTACAAGCTTTCGAACCCTATTTGAATGTGGCTTTGATCAAAGTTTGCTTGTCACTTCCATGCATGGTGTGGTGAACGAAGGGGTGTATTATAATATCCCGTGTCGACCGGTGACTCTAGTGACCAATGTTTTGGCCCACCTCTTATGGGCTGTTAGACAGTCGGTCCGGATGGGCGATGTAGTGTCCCCACTCCACCAACATGTGCCATGTAAAACGCTCTCAAAATACTTGTGTGAGCGATGTTGGAGCAGGTTGATCGACTATCATTTAACACCCAACTGCAATACTTCAAGAAAAATCTCTTCGAGCTTGAGCTCTACCTAGGCCCCCAGGGCGCCGCAAAGCTGATCAGCGAGTCCCTTTTTGCCACTGTGTTTGGAAGCAACGATTTCATCAACAATTACTTGCTTTCAAATTCACAAACACGGCCCAAGTACACCCCGCCAGCATATATCGACTTCGTGATTTCTACATATAGAGAGCAACTCACGGTAAATACTTTGATCAGTTCCCCATGTATACTGATTGTTTTCAAATTATGTCTCGCCATTTTAGTGTCAACGGGAAGATTTGGGAGATTTGAGGGCCTTAATCAGGTGGTTGACGTAAGTGCATCTGTATATCCTTCAGGACCTGTACAACTGCGGTGCGCGCAAGTTTCTCGTTCCTAATGTTGGCCCACTTGGATGCATACCGTCGCGGCTGGCCATCGGGAGCACTGATGGTAGCTGTGTCCCATTTGATAATCAAGTGGTGGTAGCGTACAACACAGCCTTGAGCGGAATGCTCAGACAGTTGAGCAACAGTTTGCCTGGCTCCGTCTTTGTCTGCGGGAATATGTACAAGGCTTTCATGGACATGATGCACAGCCCAGCTTCTTACGGTATGTGGACTGTATCTTCGTACACAGTTTGATTTATGTGATTTGTATATGTCCAGTGAGCTCAATGATGATGCACTAATTAGGTTTTGGCTAATGAGTTGCAAGTACGAAATCCCCTTTACCATAGACCAGCTCGAACCTAGTTTGAATTCGAGCCGCGCACAATGTGGCATGCTCACTCAAATCGATACCTGTAGTACATATCACTTAGTGCAAATTTTGTTCCAAAAACTCTGGATACTACCACATGTGTAGCATTAATTTTATGTAGGAATTCATCGGGCGAGGATTCAGACGCACGGTGGGTCAGAGCTTATTTCGGCACTAGATTTCCAGGCTCTGAAACTAGTCTCCACTCACCAGGTAGCCTTATATTTTGAGTCTGTTGTAACTTTCAGCAGGGCCGAGCTTGATTATGTACACCTGAGAAACCCAATTGAGTGCAGATCAGGGAATGGCATCTCCACTATACTGCCCACAAATCGCGCACATGGCATCCTAGCTCTGAGCTTTCGCGTGCTTCCTAGAACTAAAAAAACTGCATAGCGGATGGCAATTAACTGGAGTGTTGTGTGGCAGGTTTCAGTGTGGTAAACGAGGGCTGTTGTGGCGGCGGAAAATACAATGGACAAATTCCCTGCTTGCCAATGATGCAGATCTGCACAAATCGAAACTCTTACATGTTCTGGGATCCTTTCCACCCGAGCCAGGCAGTCAATGAAGTTCTTGCTCAAAGGTTGTTTGCGGGCTCCCCCATTGATGTATCTCCCATCAATGTTGCCCAGCTTGCTGCACTGCAGCTGTGAGGTTACCTCCTCCAACATACTTCTGTGATCTAGATCTAGGATTTGCGAATCGCTCATGAAGGGATTTTCTGAAAAAACAACTCACATCGCAGAGTATATGTTGCCCTCACAATCCATTACATGCACAGTGTGCATCAGTGTTGTAGGTTAGAGAAAACAATTCTCTTAATATCCAAAGAGCAACTTGGACTTCCTTCCAACTCTGATATGGCCCTTCAATCTCATGCTGTAAATTTTGTCACTGCCAAAAATAGAAACATTACACCTCCAATTCTCAACCATGTTCCAATTGTGATTTAGGTGACATAATTTTGATTCATTTCTCGATTATGGAGGCTTGCAGTTAGTTTACTATTAGTGAAGTAGGTGGATACTGGATACAAGGCAAAGCCTCCATACCCCTGGGGACCAATATGCAGGAAAAAATTGTAATAATTTATTGTCTAATGATTTAAGATTATTGTCCTACTAAACAAGCATTAATTTTTCCTCCTCAAGGGCGTGAATTGTGGGCTGTCGTTCCCAGATTCCCTTTAAAACAAAACAAAAAAACAGACTTCAAATCCCTCCTTGCCTGAAGCCATCAAGGGAATGTTGGCTAGACGAAGGCTTTTTTAAATGTATCTAGCCCCTAAAGGACTTTTTGCCACAATCCAGAAGTAAACCCTGAAGATAAATTATACATGTTAGGGAGCACATGTGTGAATTTACAACGCCCTAAAATAACGAGCTTCTAGTCGCATATGGCTCCTCTTTGTGAATAGTGAAATCTACTTTCATCTATAACAAACTTGAAAATTCATCTATTTATTTCTCATAAGTTATTCAATACCAAAGATATAACCTGAGAGAGGTGTTACCTGGAGAAGGTAGGAAGGAGTTTTCAACAAAGAGAGGAGGTGACACCTGGGGAAGGCACAACTAAGGCATTGAATAAAGAATAAAAAGGAGCCAATAAAAGCTCAGCTCCCTAGAATTGCCAACGTTGGAGCTGAGCAGCTGCAATGTTGAGCACCGTTGACCTGCCCATGTGGCAGGCCAAATGGGTAATCTTGTAAATAACCTCTAGGGCTGAGAAATTATCATAATGCCAAAACATTTGGACAAGGCACTGTAAAATATTACTGTGTACTTACTTACCAGGGGAACTAGAAAACAAGCCTCAAATGGCAATTGGCTCTCTTGCTTTGCTTTGGCACAACATAAGAGGAAGGTAAGACTAGGGAGCATGACTCAGCACAACAACCAATGAGCGCCTTGACACGGTGTAAGGTCCTTTGACTACAGTTTCTCCAATGACTTGCATGTCTCTGCAAAGTCTCGCTCTACAAGAGAACCAACAAATATCACCTCATGGATGTACTTGGGAAAGAAGCCAAAACATGACAATTCATCCCCCCAGATTCCACATACAAAGCAGCCTATCTCAACTTTTGGAATGTTGGTCTGATTTTTGGGGGATGCAATCCTTTAGGTGCCATATAATCAGATTATGAGGGGCCTATGTTTGGGAAAATTCAACTTGATACTTGAATTGTGTGGTCAACCCATTTTTTCCATGCAATTTTCGAATACATAGTTGCAAAAAAACATGCCTCATTTTTGGAAGGTATTTGAAATTTAAATTTCAAATTTCAAGTTTCAGACAAACTTGCACATGTCAACTCCCTTTTTTCTTTTCTTTTTTAACATAGCAAGGGACAGTGGCCCTGGAAATTTATTAATGGATGATTGAAAATGCAAGGAAGTGGACAAAATAACCACCCTAGGGCCATGAAGGCTTACTGCGGGGATACCACCCCGTGACCAAAGCAACCATTAAGAAGAGTTCAAACAATCCGCCAGAGATCAGAAAGCGGAGAGTGATCAGACAGGTTAGAGCAACCTACAAGTGTTTGGCTTACAAGGATTGCATGCCAGGGGGGGGGGGGGGGGGACTAAGAGGAATTCTAAAGGGGAGAGGAAGAGAAGAGCACTGAAGCTGCGAGATGCAAAACTAAGTGCTAATACCAGAAAAAGACACAGGTCCTCGGTGCCTAAGAACAGCCTTCTGGTGAACTCTCCGAGGAGGCGGAGCACCTGACCGATTCCCCTGATAAATCAAGTTGTGCTTTGGACTTGGAGTCTCTTGCACGTTTGTGGCGCCAATTGAAGTCCCGCTCCTCCCCGTCACCTGGAGATTTCCCATTGTTCGGGGAAGGTGTTTTTCCATTGCATTGCAGTGTCGGATATATGGGTGCCGAGGAGGCCATCCTTGCACCAGGCGTCTCTGGAGAAGCTACAACATGCGTCGTTCTGAAGCTCGGGGAAGAGCTGCACACAAGGCCAACCAGGCTTTTTTCCCCTCAATCATCAGGTCAATATACACTTGAAACAGTATTGGTCTGAGACTGGGGGGTTTGCCCCGATAGATCCATGCACATCTGGATTTCCACAGTGCCCATAGGGAGTGAGCACGTAAAAAACCCCACACTGGGCAATGAAGCATAGGTCTGTCCTGCCTATAACTGAGAAGAATGAGAGAGGAAGGGGGGGAAGGGGGAAGGGATTCCCAATTTGAGTAGAAGTTCATGAAGACCAATGACCAGACTTTCTTTGCTTAAGGACATGTAACCAGGCAGTGTTCTAGAGTCTCCTGGATTCCTGAGCACATATCACAATCCAGATTGTCAGATTTCATAAACACTTTGACTGGCAGGATGTGATGAGCAATTTTCTAGAGAAATGTTGAAACCTTAGAGGCACGGTCCTTGCGCCAGATTTCCTTCCAAATCTGAGCCCAATTGACCTGCCCACTAAGAAGCGAACCCCATTTTTTCTCCTACTTAGTGGAGAAGGATTGAGCAGGTGAGAGAAGGGAGTAGCCCAGCTTTACTGTGTAGGCGAAAAAAAGGGAGTGGGCTCTGTCCATCCACGACTGCTCATCGGGATCAAATTGCAATCCTGCAAAAGGCAGAGATAAGAACCAATTGAAATGAGAATGATGGGCCCAGTGGCTTTCTTGCCCCATTGGGGGCAGGGGATTGGCGTTCTCTGATGTACAGTCAATGATCCTTACCCGGTAGAGGTCGGTTTTGTATGAGGACCAGGCCCCCCGCCTTGAGCGCTTTGAAGCTTATGCCTGCAGCCTACTTCCGTTAGGTATCCAGGAAAGAGCCAAAAGAATATTCCCAGGGCTCTCCCCAGTGCTACCAAACCAGGTAGGCAGGGTCCATTCCTTTTGAACTCCCTGCAGTAAGAATCGAATGTATAGAGGTATCTGAGAGGTAATGCAAGGCCAAGAAACAGTGGAACTGCGAGCTGAAGCAATGAGAGGGGTGGGAATGAAATCTCCATGTTCCCAAATATTGGCCATGTGCACGAATCCTTCTTTCTCCCAGGCTGCCCATTTAGGGACCAAGGGCAACAACATATCTGAATCAATGTTATAGTTGCCAAAGATGGGCTAGTGTATAGCTTCTTCAAAGTTGGACGGCATCCTTTGCGTGAGGGAGGGCCTAAGAAGGTTCCACGCATTCCAGATTGATCTCCAAGGCCTAGACCCTGCTGGAGTGGAGTGGCCTTTGCCCTACACAATCCACCTCGAGGAGGGCTGCCAGTTTGGGGAAGAACGAGGAGTTGCCTCCACCATGTGTGGGCGCACCAATCTACTCCATGGGCTGTGAATATGTGATAGGGCCCTTGGCATCCATTTTGCAAGTAGGGCGGTTATCTGCGAAGCAGGGTCAATGATCCCTAGGCCCCCTTGACGTTTAGGTTGGCAGACTTGCTTTCCACGAACCTAGGGCTCTTCGTTGCGGGTTGGCTGGAGTTGCTCCCCACATGAAGTTGCGGAACATTGACTTAACACGTTTAATGAGTTCAAGGCCCGGGGCCCATACCGCTGCTGGAGATTAAAGCCGAAAGAATTTGATTGAGCACCAAAGCTCTACCAGCCAGCGACAGCATGGATGAGCTCCAATAAACCAGCTTTTGCTTCAGCTTTTTCAGAATCCCAAAGAAACGCTGCTCGTCCGTGAGATGATGCCCAATTTGATACCCCAGCAGCGTATGGGAGGCTCCATCAGGTAGCCACCAAAGACCTATCTCCTCCCCCCACGCCTGGCAGTGGTGTGCTGCAGCATTGTTCTGAAGCAAAGAGAGCATTCCTACAGACTTGTCCCAGTTCACCATTAGCCCAGAAGCCAAACAGAACTGATTCAAGGCTGCTAGCTCTCAATATTGTCCAAGCGAGAATTATCAAGCAGAAGAGTGTCATCAGCATACATAGATAGCTTAACCATTGAGGGTTGATCTGGCTGAGCTGGGGGAAGGTGTAGTAACCCTGCAAAGCTTTTATTTACAAACTGACATGAGGTAATTGTACAAAGTATGGAAAGTTCCCATAGCAAGGGAAGAGTTAACATAAAGAAACGAAAAAGAAAGCATATCAAGCTAATCAAACCGAATGATCATCCCATCCAACTGCCTGAATGACATCAGACAAAGATTGGGTGTGACATCGGGAAGAGCAAGAAGATAAGACGAAGCCACGCCAGCTACAGTAGCCCGATGCAAGATGGACATAGCCTGTGCCCTCTATAGTGCTACGGAAACCCGTTGTCTATAGAAAGCTACGAAGACAGAAGCATGGGGAATGCCATTGATCTTGTTCTTAGCAGCATGATGAGTACAAGTACGAAGAAAGTCGTCGAACTGACGATGAAGACATCCAAAGATCTCCACAGCCTGTGGAAGGAACACATCTGTAGGATGACGGTCTTGATAGTCTCGTTGCTTGGTCTGTGCAGCAATCAAAGTGGCAGTGCCTTGGAAAGAGGCCGAGCGAGAAAGTAAGTCGGATCGAGTAGGATCGGCAATGACAACATCTGCAAGGGTAGGGGTGCGAAAACCATCTCGAGATTAAGACGATTCTTGTCGAACTTCACCGACGATGTGAACTGAGGCGTACGAGAGGGAAGCATTGTAAGTTTGCTCCCGCAATACATGGAATCCAGCCTCTCGAGCAACAGGGCGGACGGCCATACCGCACAACATCATGGGTGTTGTACGATCTCCTCCACATGGACAAAACGGAAAAGGAGGATGGAATAGCAAGGTGGATCGATGGGTTTGGTGAAACAAACACAGCGCTAGCAAAGCACAAAAGGATGTGGGTAAGCCAAGACGAATGCGGAGAAGCCGTGCAAAGATTGGAGACGACAAAGCGAAACTGATTGTGTCGTGTGATAGTGGGGCTTTGCGATAAGCCACGCACCCGCCCCTGGTCCCGCGCAAGATAAGAGGGGCCCTGGCATGATGCACATCAGAAGATGCATCAAAAGCAATGCTAGAAAAGGTTTTGTTGGTGCACGCGGATCCACGATGGTCTCCTGGAGATGGTCCAGCCCTGAGTAACCAGCCCATCATTATGGCGGAAGGCAAGGCCCGCACTGATGGATGAAGAAGGTCCCGTGCAGATCGGAGATGTTGTTGGAATGAGAGAGAGTGAACTGTTATCACGTGAGGCAAATGTTATCCATGAGTACGGGGCCACTGGTCACATAGAAACTAGGGAACGCAAGGGAGTGGAGCAACCAGAGCCCAACTGCCGAGGGAAAAGCACAAGGAGCACGGGTGGGTGGCAAGTGGAGAGTGACCCACTCCGGCAACGGACAAAGGTAAGGTGGCTTGTTTGCCGAGGTAAATCCCCTGGGAAACCATCCCAGGAGCCACCAGGGCCCCAGGTAAACGACCAAAAACCCCATAATGTGAGCATCAAACTGCAACAGGGACAGCAGGAATTCAGCGGTAGGTGGAAAAGACCATAAAAGGTACGATGGTCGTTGAATGAAACACCTTGTGAGAATACCATAGGCGAACATGTAGATCCCCCAAGCCTAGGAAGGAGCCGAATGGGAGATGTCTCTTGACAGTGCGTCTTTCCAGGAAAGTTGAAGTAAGTGATGAGGGTGGTGCCAAAAGGGAACGCCCAAGATCTGGATGCCGTCAGGATGGGTATAAGAAAAAGGGCAGGGTGGCGAAAAGCCAGATGGTTAAACCGGATGGAGAACCACACCGGACACACTTGCGAGGTGGAACTGAAGAGCCCCACAGAGTGCAACTGGGGGTGATGAAATGACTGTAAGCCGAGAGGACCTCGGATGCCGGACCAACGATGTGGGTGTCATCTGCAACAGAAGGGAATAGACAAGAAGGACATGCTTGCAGACGACGTAAGATGCCGCACATGTGCCATGGCAAAAAGAGGACCCCCTAATGGATCGCCTTGACGTGTGCCCACCTCCGACTGTATGATATTGTAGTCGCCTGTGCGAGAATGGTGACTGTAAAAGAGGGGAGCACCAGACGCATAGAACAGTCTGACAAAAGGGATAAGCTAATGAAAATCACCTCCAGCAGAACGGAGCTCCTAAAAGATGGCAGCGCGTGAAACAATGTTGAAGGTGTTGCTGACATCGACTTGAAGGACAACCCAGTCAGGATGAAGGTCTATAACTGCCTTTCGGTCCAAATGGTGGCCCAACGTATCCACTGCAATTAAAAAGAGAAAAAGGGCCAATGGACAACCTTGGCAAACTGATCTGGAGAGGGGGAAGGATTCAGAGATTACCCCATTAATCATAACCTTACTGGAAGCAGAAAAGAGAAGGATTTTAATCCAATCAAAGAACGCTCCAAAAAATCCAGCCTTTGCCAAAGTTCTAAGCAGAAAATCCCAGTCTATGGAATCAAAAGCTTTAAAATCGAGCATAAGGAATGCCAGAGGCTGACAATTCATCTTAGCTAGGTGCAGGGCTTCGTGAGCCAGAATGATATTATCCAAAATCATCATATCTTTAATGAATCAAGTCTGGTCTTTCCTTATTATTCTAGGAAGCATGGGCAGGAGTCTCATTGCCAAAGCCTTCACGATGATTTTGTATGTAGAGTTCAAGAGAGTTATAGATCGGTAGTTGGATATATGCTGCCTATCGACCCCCTTCTTAAAGATGAGCGTGGTTAGCCCCTCCGACATCTGTGAGGGCATAATCCCTTTGCAGAGGATGTCATTAGCCATTCCCAGAAAATCCTCCCCCACAATGGGCCACAAGGCCTTAAAGAATTCCCCAGGCACTCCATCAAGGCCAGGCGCCTTTAGAGAGGCCAGAGCCTCCACTACTTGCCCTGAAGGGAGCAGCAAGGCTTGATTTGTCTTCGTAGCAAGGGACGTTGCAGAGCAATTCCAGCTTGGCATTTTCCCGATCCAGGGAAGAAGGCCATTTTTCAAACAACTTTTGGAAAAAACCGGCAGCCATTTTGGACATGATTCTGGGGGAGGAAGAGGAATTTCCCAAGTCATCAGTTAGAGAAGGAACCAGGTTAGCAGGGATAGAGACCTGCGTCGGTGGACACTGGCAGTATCGCTTATTGTTGCATGAAACTATGCTTAGTTGTTTCATACATGCTCCCAAATCTGGTCTCCCAACTGTAGCAATGGTGTTCTGAAGTGGGTGGCCTCCGTCCCCAAACCTTGAACTCCAGCATGCACAAACCGATGTTATCGTGTGAGGGAGTCAAGCCGCATCAATCAGTAAACGACATACCCAAATACCCTTACAATCACTATATGAACTTTCAAGCAGCCACCATGGGATTGGATCTTGGTGGGTTAAGGATAGCTTTTGACAATATTCATGCAAGTTTTTGACATCAAGGAGGGAGAAGGGTGCGGCATGGAAGGAGTATTGGACTTGTGGCTTAAGAACAGATTGAATCCAAAGCCACACCACAAGAAAGAAACAAACATGTGCAAATTTAAGATGCTGAACGAACTTGTGCACAGGGCTGCCCCTCTAATCAAGCTCATCAAAATTCGTATTTACTTCCATCTTCAAGCTTTGGAGATATCGGACTGCAATTGCTCGGCCAACAATCTTTGAGATGAATTTGGTAGAGGTGTGACAGTCACCACACACTCAAAGATTCTTGATGAGACAGAGAGGCGTCCTAGGGGTCGTGCTGATCAGCCCAAAACCAATGGCCAGCTTCTCACTGTGGTGGCAAAGAGAAAATTCCTTTTCCTCCTCCCCACATCATGCAATACAAAGCGCATGTCAGGCACATACCCCGCCTCCTTCATCTGCCCAAGACAATCTTCTCAGCTCAGCATGGATTTCCTTATATTCTGGGATGCAACTTGTCATCTACAACGAAGGTGTACACCCTGTTGCCAACCTCAATGCAGCAGCGACCTGGCTCCTTTCTCACCCCTCTGACCTTCATCATTCTTCTCACCTTTGCAGTATCATCCCACCTGCCACTGCAGCATAGATGTTTGAGAGCAACACATAAGTCGCGGCATCCTGTTCATCCCACGTGAGGATAGATGTTGCTGCACATTCAGCCATCTCCACATTGCCATGGATTCTGCAGGCACCAAGCAAGGCCTTCCACAGCACAGCATCTGGATTGATGGGCATTTTGTTAATCAGGTCCACTGCCTCATCCAGTTGTCCCGTACATCCAAGAAGGTCCACCATGCAGCCAAAGTGCTTTACTGTCGGAGTGCACCATGTCTTGACTCAGGGAATCAAAGTTGCGTCTTCCTTCATTAGGCCAGCGTGGCTGCATGCAGAGAGAACGCATATAAAGGTGACACTGTCCGGCTTCAAGCCGTTCTTTTGCATTCCTTCAAATAGTTGCACGACCTCCCTACGACAACCATGCCGTGCATATCCTGCAATCATCGCGTTCCAGGACACCACATTTCGTTCAGCCATATTGTCGAACACTCCCTCTGCATCCTCGATGCACCCACATTTGGCATACATGTCCACGAGGGTTCAGACTCACATCTGGTACAATTCCAGCTTTGGCGATGCAACCATGCACCTCTTTTCCCTTTTCCACGGCTGCAAGGCTTGCACACGCACTGCAAACACACACAAACGTGATGTGGTCGGGCTTCACCCCTTCCCCCATCATTTGCTCATAGGTCTCCAAAGCCTCCATCCCGCGCCCCTGCTGTATATCCCCTGCAAGCATCGCGTTCCACGACACCACATTTCGTTCAGCCATATTGTCAAACACTCCCTTTGCATCCTTGATGCTCCCACATTTGGCATACATGTCCATGAGGGTATTGTTCAGGATCACATCTGGTACAATTCCAGCTCTGACAATGTCGCCATGCATCTCTTTGCCCTTTCCCAGGGCTGCAATGCTTGCACACGCACTGCAAACACACTCAAACGTGATGTGGTCGGGCTTCAACCCTTCGCACATCATTTGCTCATACGTCTCCAAAGCCTCCATCCTGCGCCCCTGCTGTGCATACCCTGCAAGCACCGCGTTCCACGACACCACATTCCGTTCAGCCATATTGTGGAACACTCCCTTTGCATCCTCAATGCTCCCACATTTGGCATACATGTCAACCAGGGCAATGTTCAGGATCACATCTGGTACGATTCCAGCTCTGACGATGTCGCCATGCACCCTTTGCCCTTTTCCAGGGCTGCAAGGCTTGCACACGCACTGCAAAAAGCAAACAAAACGTGATGTGGTCGGGCTTCACCCTTCGCACATCATTTGCTCATACGTCTCCAAAGCCTCCATCCCACGCCCCTGCCCTGCAACCATCGCGTTCCACGACACCACATCTCGTTCAGCCGTACTGTCGAACACTCCCTTATTGACGATGTCGCCATGCACCTCTTTGCCCTTTTCCAGGACTGCAAGGCTTGCACACGCACTGCAAACGCACACAAACGTGATGTGGTCGGTCTTCACCCCTTCGCACATCATTTGCTCATACGTCTCCAAAGCCTCCATCATTTCGGACAGCCCTGTTGATGTCCATTGTCCACCGGCTTTAGCTGATTTTATTTTTTGAACGACTTGGGGTACATATGGAACGTGAGAAAAACTTAAATGCCAAGACCCAGGGTAAAAGACTCTGGCTGCTCAGCGCCTTCCTCCCTGGTTGTTTTTAGAGACCACTCTACAATCTCCGGACTGCAAACGTAAGCTGGGTTAGCATCTATGGAAGTCTGGACATGTTCGTTGTTCCTCATCGGGTAGAGCCCAATGGAGGCCAAAACAACTTGCATGAATGTTGTTGAAAGCTCACTAGCACCCCTCAGTAAAGGACCTTGTCAAAATGTTGATGCCGTCGGATTTTCGAGCACAAACCTCTACCTTGGAGCACGGAGCAGAGCTGGCATGAGTTTTTTAAAGATCCTTCATGATGGTGGGCCAACCGCAACAGCAAGGTGTGGCTTTTTCTTAATGTACGATGTGAAGAAGTTTGTCCATCCTGCAAATGTGGGCGCTTGGCTCCTGTTAGTACCATGATTTGGTATTTGCCTGATGTTTACAAGGTTCTTGGGAGTGTCAGCTTGGTCCTAGAAGGCCGTGTTTCAATCTCTGCCTGCTCAGCTGCACCGTGGTGGTTCTCACAGACCAATCCGACATTACCTGACTACAGACACAAGCAGCACACACAAGAGGTCCTTTTGGGTTGATGGTCGGTCAAATCCTCCATGGTCATGACACAAGGTCAAGGACAATGTGGTGAGGGCACCTTCTTCTTCGACCTATTTCAGCCTGTTTTGCGCTCTCATCAGACTCGGCCTATGAATTGGCATATTGAATATGTTGTCTGCATCCAAGTTGTAGCCTTTCATTTGCCATATGTTGCAGTGGATCTGTGGTGGTTTGGAATGACTTTGACAAGTTAGTGCCGATGTGGCAGCAGGAAAGTGTCCAAAAAAAGATAACAGAGATGAGGAGAAGCTTTGGAATGAACACTTCTCCGACCCCAGTCAATGGTGGGACAATGGAGACAAAAAGGTGAATGCCTGTTGGAAGCAGATGCAAGTCAGCATAGGAATTAGTGTGATAAGTATGGTTGGGGTGTTTGCTGGAAGAATTCTAGGCTGTCATTGGCAGTTGCTAGCAGCAAGGCAAGGATGTATGCATGATTTGTGCAGTGGCATGGATAGCTGAAGGAGCAGGGATGGAGTGTGGGTCCAGATTCATCCAAGAGGGCCAGATTTCAAGCACAAGATTACCTACGATTCCCTGTGGATCAATAGCTACAAGAAACCTCCATGGGTAGATGGTCAACTGGAAGCCGCAGCAGCAACGGCACAATTGATAAAATCAGGCACCGCTAATGAAGGCACCTTCTTCAACACATTTCACCCTGTTTTTCCCTCTTATCACAACCGGCCCTAGCATTCCAGGTTGATTTCTGCAAGTTAGCTGGTTGAGTGAATCTAGTTTGGAGTGGCTTTGACATGATACTGCCAATGCGACAACAGGAAACTATCGAAAAACAGGTAACAGAGAGGAGGAGAAGCTGTGGAGTGAATACTTATCTGACCCCAGTCAATGGTGGGACAACCGAGGCCAAAAGGTGAATGCCTGTTAGATTACAGAAGAGTAGCACTCGCAGTTCAGCGTAGGAACTAGTGTGATAAGCTGAGTTGGGTGTTTCCTAGAACAAATCTAGGCTGGTCAGTTAGAGCTAGCAGCAAGGCAAGGATGAATGCATGATTTGTGCAGAGGTGTGGATAGCTGAAGGGGCAGGGGTAGAGTGTGGGTACAGATTCATCCAAGAGGGCCAGATTTCAAGCACAAGCTTACCTATGATTTCCCTGGATCAATAGCTACAAGAAACCTGCATGGGTAGATGGTCAACAAAAGGCAGAGCAGCTGCAGCGGCACAGTTGATAAAATCAGGCACCTCAACCATGACCACAGCTTCTGGAAGAGGATCAAGAGAGGGTGTCCACAATGCCTCTTCTGGCACTTCTGGGCATGTGAAGATGCTTTGTGAGGCAGGCAGACTGAAAGAGGCTCTACAGACTTTAAACCAAGGAGGAATTTCAGCAGATTCAGAAACGTATGTCTGTCTCTTGCATAAGTGCATCAAGGTGAAAGGCCTGGAAGCTGGAAAGCAGGTGCACACTCACATTATGCAAAGTGGATTCACGCCAAATATTTTTCTCCTCAACACCTTGTCAAATGTATGTTAAGTGCGGGAGCATCATGGATGCTCACCAAGTGTTCAACACTTGCATCAACGATCTTGATCACGTGGAATATAATGTTGGCAGGATTTACCAAGCATGGGTGTGGTAGGAATGCTTTGGAGACCTATGAGCAAATGATGGGGGAAGGGGTGAAGCCCGACCACATCACGTTTGTGTGCGTTTGCAGTGCATGTGCAAGCCTGGCAGCCCTGGAAAAGGGGCAAAGAGGTGCATGGTGACATCGTCAGAGTGGAATCGTACCAGATGTGATCTGAACACTGCCCTGGTGGACATGTATGCCAAATGTGGGTGCATGAGGATGCAAAGGGAGTGTTCAACATATGGCTGAACGAAATGTGGTGTCGTGGAACGCGATTGCTTGCAGGGTATGCACAGCAGGGGCGTGGGATGGAGGCTTGGAGACCTATGAGCAAATGATGTGCGAAGGGGGGGTGAAGCCGACCACATCTCGGTTTGTGTGCGTTTGCAGTGCGTGTGCAAGCCTGGCAGCCCTGGAAAAAGGCAAAGAGGTGCATGGCGACATTGCAAAGCTGGAATTGTACCAGATGTGATCCTGAACAGCCCTGGTGGACATGTATGCCAAATGTGGGAGCATCGAGGATGCAAAGGGAGTGTTCGACAGTATGGCTGAACGAGATATGGTGTCGTGGAACGCGAGTTGATGCAGGTATGCACAGCAGGGGCGTGGGATGGAGGCTTTGGAGACTTATGAGCAAATGATGTGCGAAGGGGTGAAGCCCGACCACATCACGTTTGTGTGCGTTTGCAGTGCGTGTGCAAGCCTGGCAGCCCTGGAAAAGGGGCAAAAGAGGTGCATGGCGACATCGTCAGAGCTGGAATCGTACCAGATGTGATCCTGAACACTGCCCTGTGGACATGTATGCCAAATGTGGGAGCATCGAGGATGCAAAGGGAGTGTTCCACAATATGGCTGAACGAAATGTGGTGTCGTGGAACGCGATTGCAGGGTATGCACAGCAGGGACGCGGGATGGAGGCTTTGGAGACGTATGAGCAAATGATGTGCGAAGGGGTGAAGCCCGACCACATCACGTTTGGTTTGGTGTGTTTGCAGTGCGTGTGCAAGCCTGGCAGCCCTGGAAAAGGGAAAAGAGGTGCATGGCGACATCGTCAGAGCTGGAATTGTACCAGATGTGATCCTGAACACTGCCCTGGGGACATGTATGCCAAATGTGGAGCATCGAGGATGCAAAGGGAGTGTTCCACCAAAGGCTGAACGAATTGTGGTGTCGTGGAGTGCGATGATTGCAGGGTATGCACAGCAGGGCGCGCGGGATGGAGGCTTTGGAGACCTATGAGCAAATGATGGGGGAAGGGGTGAAGCCGACCACATCACGTTTGTGTGTGTTTGCAGCAGTGCGATTGTGTGCAAGCCTTGCAGCCCTGGAAAGGGCAAAGAGGTGCATGGTTGCATCACCAAAGCTGCAATTGTACAGATGTGATCCTGAAACACTGCCCCTGGTGGACATGTATGCCAAATGTGGGAGCATCGAGGATGCAAAGGGAGTGTTCAACAATATGGCTGAACGAAATGTGGTGTCGTGGAACGCGATGCTTGCAGGGTATGCACAGCAGGGGCGCGGGGGGATGGAGGCTTTGGAGACCTATGAGCAAATGATGGGGGAAGGTGTGAAGCCCGACCACGTCACGGTTGTGTGCGTTTGCAGTGCGTGTGCAAGCCTGGCAGCCCTTGGAAAGGGCAAAGAGGTGCATGGTTGCATCGCCAAAGCTGGAATTGTACCAGATGTGGTTCTGAGCAATACCCTCGTGGACATGTATGCCAAATGTGGGAGCATCGAGGATGCAAAGGGAGTGTTCAACAATAGGCTCTAACGAATGTGGTGTCATGGAACGCAATGATCGCAGGATATTGCCACAGCATGTTGTATAGGAGGTCGTGCACTATTTGAAGGAATGCAAAAGAACGGCTTGAAGCCGGACAGTATCACCTTTATATGTGTTCTCTCTGCATGCAGCCACGCTGGCCTACTGAATGAAGGAAGACGCTACTTTGATTCCCTGAGTCAAGATCATGGTGTCACTCCGACAGTAAAGCACTTTGGCTGCATGGTGGACCTTCTTGGACGTGCGGGACAACTGGATGAGGCAGTGGTCCTGATTAATAAAATGCCCATCAATCCAGATGCTGTGGTGTGGAGGGCTTGCTTGGTGCCCTGCAGAATCCATGGCAATGTGGAGATGGGCCTGAACGTGCAGCAACATCTATCCTCACGTGGGATGAACAGGATGCCCGCGACTTATGTGTTGCTCTCAAACATCTATGCTGCAGCTGGCAGGTGGGATGATACTGCAAAGGTGAGAAGAAATGATGAAGGTCAGAGGGGGGTTAGAAAGGAGCCAGGTCGTTGCTGCATTGAGGTTGGCAACAGGGTGCACACCTTCATTGTAGATGACAAGTTGCATCCCAGAATTAAGGAAATCCATGCTGAGCTGAGAAGATTGTCTGGGCAGATGAAGGAGGCGGGGTATGTGCCTGACACGCGCTTTGTATTGCATGATGTGGGGGAGGAGGAAAAGGAATTTTCTCTTTGCCACCACAGTGAGAAGCTGGCCATTGGTTTTGGGCTGATCAGCACGACCCCTAGGACGCCTCTCCGTCTCATCAAGAATCTTCGAGTGTGTGGTGGACTGCCACACCTCCACCAAATTCGTCTCAAAGATTGTTGGACGAGCAATTGTTGTACGGGACGCTAACCGCTTTCACCACTTTGAAGATGGGATTTGTTCTTGTGGGGATTACTGGTGAAATGATGTTTCCTGGAAAGATGCGAGGTTCTTGCTTCATTCAGTGATGTGTAGCCTACTCAGAGATCATCCACCATTTCCTGAGAGTATTTTCCTGTGGCATATCCACAGGAAATGATAGTGGGGTCTACCCGGCATAGGTTGGGAAGTCAGCCCATAATTGCACTTGACTGAAGGGGTGATATTGGATTGACTTTGGTGACAGTGGATGGAAATCAGAGTGCTGTCCTAATTCTGGGTTTGGGTGGTGGAGCTTCTCCAAAGCTTGAAGATGGAAGTGAATACGAATTTTGATGAGCTTGATTAGAGGGGCAGCCCTGTGCACAAGTTTGTTCAGCCATCTTAAATTGCACATGTTTGTTTGTTCTTGTGGTGTGGCTTTGGATGGAGCCTTGACGAACTTGCATGAATATTGTCAAAAGCTATCCTTAACCACCAAGATCCAATCCCATGGTGGCTGCTTGAAAGTTCATATAGTGATTGTAAGGGTATTTGGGTATGTTGTTATTGATTGATGCGGCTTGACTCCCTCACCCGATAATATCGGTTTGCGCATGTTGGAGTTCAAGGTTGGGGGACAGAGGCCACCCACTACAGTTGGAGACCAGAATTGGGAGCATGTATGAAACAACTAAGCATAGTTTCATGCAACAATAAGCGATACCAGTGTCCACCGACGCAGGTCTCTATCGCTGGGTGTGACTCCCAGTGTGGTCTCAGTAACTACTTGAGCTGCCAATCTCAAACAAGCCAAAAAACTCTCCTGAAATCCCCTTCAAGAAAGTGAGGTCTCTTGCTTCCAGTAACCGTCAACATCCCAAAAACGAAGCTTTTGGTCTGTCATGTTGGTTCAATTAAATTCAATAAATTGCATCCAACTAAGGGATAATTTATGTGAATAATGAGAGGAAGATATACTTACTGCTCCTCCTTTGGCTGTGTAGGGCACAGTCATCAGAAGGAAGGATTTGTAGCGAGCCGTGTGTAGCGAGCCGTGGTGCGATGCTCAATTGTTGCGCAAAAGTTTGGGATTTCCGTTTCCTCGCATGCAAGTTTTGGGATAAAGTAAGCATAAGGAATAATGCCTCTCAAGTTTTGGGGGGGGGGGTTGGGGGGATGGTCCAGGAATTAAAAAGGGGGATAGGTATGTATCCCAGACGCATGAAAAATAAAATCAACTAAAAGGGAGTTGACATCTGCGAGTTTGTCTGAAACTTATGAAGCCTGTGGTAAGTGGCATGGGCGCCACGTGGGGGCCTCACGGGGCTGTTGGATGTGGGGGAGAACTGGGGAGGGGGAGAAACGTTGTAGAATAGAGAACATTCTAGACAGCCATTCTTTTAGTGGCGAATAATAGCCAGATTTCGACCTCAAAAAATAAAATCGAATATTCTGTCGCAAATCCACTGTTTTTTCATGGATGAAATCGCCAAATTTCTCCAAATAAAAAATAAATTATGGATGATGAATTCGCCAAATAGGGATGATATTATGGATGATGGCACATAGGGGATGAATTACAGTGAATGAACAGAATAAATGGCTATTTCCTGCAAAACTCTGTAGCCACTCGTGAATTTTTCCAAATTTCTTAAAAAAAAACCAGTGATTCTAGAGGGAGCCGGGAAAGTGTTTCGGTAGTCGCGCCAGAACTGTACCAGCGTAAGAGGAGTGTAGCGGAGAGTACCAGAGGTTGTAGAGGCGAAGAGGAGGGCCAGCGTGGAGGCGATGAAAAGCACCGGCGCTGTAGCTAAAGTGTGTGGGAAAAGAGGGAGAGGCCGACCTAGGAAACTCACGATGACAAAGGACAGAGTTGGATCAAAACCTTTTGAGGTGTCCTAAACAGTTGGCATCGGAGGATGCGATGTCCAGGTGCACCTGTTTGATAAGAGAAAGTTGTCTTGCTGGGTTTTTGGCTATAGAATGTGGTGGTACGATGTCCAATTTATACTTTCAGATGGGAAGCAGAATATTAACTACAAGTACTATTTAGGTTAACAAACTGATAAAAACATATTTAGGAGGGGACATATGTCCAGTGTTGGGACATATTGTTATGTGTAAAAAATTGCGGCAAATTCGGTTACACACATGGAAAGGGATGTTAGGATTTTGTTTAAAAGATTAAGGACAACCGCATTTCAAGTTTTTTAGTCATAATGTCACGGCGCATGATATGGAAGAGGGGAAAGAAATGTTAGCATTATATGGTAGTGCAGAGCAGTGTTATACTGTTATCAACTTTTGATGATAACATGCGGGTCCTGGTGGGAAGAATTCCTAATTTCGTGCTCTGGCATGTTCTCGAATATTAGAAAATTTATGGATTTTATTACCAGTGAGTATCAATATTGCATGTTCTGTAATTTTTCGACTCGGTTATCAAGACTGGTATTGCATAATGTTATATTGCATGTTATCAACAGCGGGTATCAATAGTTCAGTCAACATAGTGCACACATTCGAAACATGTATGCTTCAACATATGCATAATGCAACTACATGTCCTTGAGCAATAGCCATAGTCATCCTCACTAAGCACATAATGTGTAGATGCACATAATCTATAGCTGCTCCTAATGCCAACACAGCTAACTACAGATAATTGCAGTAATCCATAGCTGCTCCTGAACTCCATATATTCCAGAAAACCCAACTTGCAGATAGTAGTAGAATGACAACAGATTTAGCAACTAAACAAAAACCACAACCAATGACAAACAAACTTAAAGTTGATCAACAAGATCATACATGCAGAAATGAAAGGTGAGGGCATACCTATTCATCACCCTCAAACAAGCCTGATTCAGAAATGAGCTTCTCATTCTTGTCAACAAGTGTATCCTCGGATTCAAATAAATCAGCCAATTTTCCTACTTCAACTAGCTTAAAATCTGTCCTGACATCACTTGGCCAATTTCTATAGATCATGACCAGCTTGTCAAGGTTTTCCACACCAAGACGACAACGTCGCAATGAAATGAACACACCAGCCACTGAGAAAATCCTCTCGGTTTCTATTTGAGAACCTGGAATGCCTAAAATCTGTCGAGCAAGATAACCAACATTAAGAAATCAAGTCTCATTTTCATACCACAATTTAAGAGGGTCCAGGTTTTCAACATCCTCAACATGATACCGACGAAACAAAGACAACTCAGACTTCAACAACCCTTCACTTGCTTCCTCATTGGAAGCTGCTGAACCAAACAAAGAATCACTTGGAGCTGGCTGAACCACCACTGGATTCACAGTTTGAGCACGCTCGGGACTTAAATGGACCAAAACAGTGTTTAGAAGAGGTACCAAAACCTGTCCATCATACTGTTTCACCAAGTCAGAAGTCGCACCCCTTCCAATGTAATCCATGATACACTACAATCCTTTGAATCGGGGATCCAGCATTAACGCAAGCATGTTATGTGCTTTGACTTGTGAGAAAGTTTCAGCAAAAGCCAGAAAAGGCCGTAACACGTCAGTGATCTGAAAAGCCATGCGAGCATACAATATCTCTATTTCCTGGTCAAAGTCCCCACAACGCAATGGAGGCACAACATTAGCTCTCCGTTCAACAATCATCTTCATCGTGCTCATAATGGCAAGAGCAGAGTGTAGTGCATCTGACAGCAACCAATAACCTCTACGCTGGGTAAGTAAACATTGATGTACAACAGGGTTTAGTGTTTCAGTCCGCGCGCGAGCAATGGCCCATGTGCAGCCAGTGGGCACCCTGGATTGTAGAGCAGTGGTCTGCCGTGTGTAACAGATGTTGATAGCCTGGGCATATTCCAAAGTCTCTTGGAACAATATAACTTGGGAAGCAAAATGAGTTTTCACCAGGGTCTTAAGTTTCCGCCGAGGCATGCCTGCCTCTATGCAAGCCTTGTCCCATTCCACCTTTAATTTCCCTGATTTTTTTGTCCAAGTAATGGTTTTTTGAAGGGCAGCTTGTGCATCTTTCAGGCTTACTTCCTTCATGCCCATACCAACCTTGTTTTGGTTTGTGGCATAATGACATGCCTTCGACATAGCATGACCAAAGCAGGAACCAGGATATGGAGCAGAAAGGTTAAGTGGCGTACATGAAACCACCGATGTAAGGGCAGTAGTAAGGGTGCCCAAATTGGCGCCTTCATCTTTCACATATGCCACCATTTTGTTTGTCAAGTTGTACTCTGCCAAGAGGGCCTTTACCTGCTGGGCAAGAGCTGTTCCACAAATGTCGGGTGCCTCAAACAAGCCAACAGTTATGTGACATGGAATCCACACTTCATTGATGAAGTTGATGACCACGGCAAAAGTATCACATCCAGATCTACTCATCCACAAATCAAAGGTAGTTGTCATGGTAGCAGCTTGTGCAATGCAAGGCAGCACAAATTGTTCCATAGTTTTCTGCAACAAATTAGAAAGATGTTCCTTCACAAGTTGCTTCCTGGTAGGAAATACCACCTGACCACATTGACGCATAATCAGCCGCCTCAACCATGGATTCTCTACTACAGACAAAGGCATGTAGCCCTTAGCAATCAGAAGCCCTAAATCCTCAATGCAACGTATCTGAGCAGGGTTGTCCTTCCTGTAGGGCTTAGCAGATCCAAAAAAAAAAGTTATGCCAGATGGAGTTATTAATTCTCTCTTCTTCGTTTTATGTCGTTTGGTGGCTGCATCTGCTCTAGGAGACATTTTCTATGTGCCTTGTACTTCAAAAGTTCAGGCCCATGCTCATTAGACACATGTTTTTTCATAGCAGTGATTCCATGATCAGGATTGTAAGATACCAAACCCTTACGGGATTTAGTTGAGCTTTGAGAGCTCTGAGCAGATCCACTAGAATGGCACATGACACACCTCATAAGTTGGGGCTGCTGCACATCTACCTTGGCGCTGGAGTCATTGAGCAAATAGAAAGCCCACACCTCAGATGAACGAGGATATGGTACCCAAAATGCAGCATTTGTATCCAACTGCGCCACACACTGCCTCCAAATCCCCTCTTCCTCGGCAATGCGGTCCTCCAGAGATGTATCCAATGTTTGTAGTACCTCCTCCGAGGCCACACATGTTTCATATTCATCAAAGGAAGCATTCAGCAAAGTTTCAATTTCACGCGCATCAAAAGGTTCGAGTGTCCATCTCACAACATAAATATCGCTCCTGAATCCACCAAATCTGTCGTTGATTGCATTCCTAAACCTACCATATCTGCCGCCTTAGCCCATGCTCATACCAGGAACGACAACGGGAGGAGGCGGCTGGTATCAACAACAAGTAGAAACGGCAAACCCTAATCCCAGACGAGTAGGGTTTCTGAGGAAAAACCACCTTACGAAGACCCGGCAGGTCTGTTACAGGTGAAATTTTCCTACAACCTATAACGTCGGGTAGGGTACCTGATAACCGGGTTGATGACCGGGTTGATAACCGGGTCAACCCTCTATACCAGTCCAACATTGGTGCAGAGCTCAAAAACCTTGTGTATTACGCCATCAAATATTTCAAAAGAGCCTTCATCTATCATTTTCACCAACGGTCTGAGAAGCAATTAACAGATACATTCTCAGGCTGCCTGTTAGCAATGCTAAAATCGACAAAATTTCATGCATCAGGTACGTTTTTGCGGAAGGGTATGAATCTGGGCAATTGTGAAGCTTTATGGCGAACAATGTTTGATGCTCAAAAAGAAAACACCATGGAAATAGTGAAGGATATTTTTTTCATGACGATGTGAAGCGGGGTTCACGGTATTTTGATGTTGATCGTTTTAGCAAAGCAGTTATTAATCAGGAACCGTACATTTCTATGTATTACGGACCTGTGAACGCTGATGTTGTATTGCTTGACCTATGCTACTGAATTTTCTGTCTAAAATTACCTATCTCAGTTGCTTGTATACACAGCTACACAAGGATTTGAAGAAATAATCGTTGTGTAAGGGGATAAGAAAAAAGACACTAGGAAGGCGACAACTATTAAATGGGAGACAGTCCAGCGCCGAATTGCGGTAAGCAGAGTACATGTGTCATGTGCTGGTTGCTAAGGGTGACATGTGGGGGACAACCTCTAGAAGGGTCCTCTACCGCTTGAGGGGGTCGGGCCCACCGCCCTGAGACAGGGTATATAAAGGAGAAGAAGTGCGCTATCTTCCGGTGCCTCTTTCTGCTTACTAAGTTACTACTAATTACTTACTACTAAGTTAGTATTACTAATTAAGTTAGTACTTAGTACCTATTTTAGTGGGTTTTGCACATGCAGGACCCCAAAAAACCTGTACGCCCAAAAATATTATGTATCCATTTGAGAAATGAAATACATTTAGAGCCTTGTGTATGGACCGATTTTAAAGTATATAGAGTCTATTTTTGCCCTAACTTGGTCATACAAAGGCTGTTTCACCTCAAATTTGCATAGGGACGTGTAGATTGTGAAAATCTACCCACTTATATATTTATTTTAGTTTTTTGGACCCTACCAAAAATCTATAGAATGTTTCTAATGTAGACCTTCCCCACATCTACTTGAGGTCTATTGAATAAGCTGCTTCAACTCATGGATGATCACTAAGCTTTGTGTTTGTAACAACCTGTCACTCTTTTGAATTGATGCATGGCTGGAGGAGATACGGAGACTATTGAAGAACTCATCAATGTCTACGCATATTTTTTGTTTTTATGTCATGGTATAATTATGTCATTGTGCCATGTTTGGTTCACATATGTGATTGGTATTTGTGGCTACATTATAAAAAATATTTTGGTCGTCTCAAAACATGGGTGGTTAACTCATATAATTTGTCTATTCAACTCTTCCTGAATGTCGAGGTTCTGTGGAAGTTGCGTGTAACCGATATGTACTGTTTCTTCTGAAGTTTGTTTCGTTTTCTTTGTCTATTATTCTTAATGGCCAATAGTTATCTCCTTCATCATTTCTTTGTAAAATCATTTATATTAATTATTTTCCTGATGTTTAAATCATATATTTCTCGTTTATTCTCCCCTTTTTTTCTCGTTCTGGCTTACTTTTTCTTGTTTTTTTTTCGTCCTTTTTTTTCCTGGCTTTCTTCTTTTCTTTTTTTTTTTTTTTTTTTTTTTTTTCCTTATCTTTTTGTTTTATTTCCCAATTCCCACCCCAATGCCTTTTCCCCCACACCTCCACGTTTCAAAGAACAAACCTTTGAGACTATACCTTCCAGAGATCCCCAACACACCACCTTTTCAACGAACTCTTAATATTACCTCCCTTCCGCGTGGACCTCTTTTTTTTTCTCAAATGACTCTTACCAACAGACCACCTGCCTTAGTCTACAATTCTCACCAGGCCACAACCAATTCTTGTTCAACCCACCACCTACACGATGCCCCTCGTAGTTCCCTAGCACACCCACCTCTCGCAGCCAAACTTGCAATTAGTTTTTGTATTGAAAACTTACCACCACGGAATGGATACGATTGGTCAATTGTGTTGAACTCTATGTCCCGCAGTGCTCCCGTACACTCACTCAGCTCTTCTTCTTGCCAAGATGCGCCACTTCTATATGGATTGTCAAACAATGGATCGACTTGTACACCACTTCTCCCCCTGCGTCAATCGCGACTTTATTGTGCGCTCTGGCAAATGGATGTAATTAAAATAATATTCCCCCCGTCCAACCCCCTGCCTCCTTCCTTTCGATGGTCACCATTAGCCGGCTCTCCTTTTTCGCCCCCCCCGTTTGCCACGTGCTGTTTTTGCCCATCCGCCACCTGGGACAGCCTGCTTGCACCAAGCAGTAAAAAAATGACTTACCATTTTCTTACCTTCTTCTAGATTAACACTTAACCCCTATTTGATTTCTGTTTCCATTTCATACACCAAGCCTCCCTTTGCTTTTATGCCAGTGTAGACTCCTTCCCTTACTGTTTCCATTTTTCGACACCCATCCTACCAACAAACCCCCGTAGGTTTCAAGGGGCTCACCCTCGGGTTGAATCTCCTTTGTGCCTCGACAGGACTCATCGGACCTCACAATTGCCACAGACAGTTGTATTTTCCAACAATGATGTGACAGTGGGAGACCATTGAGTTGCATTGGGTGGTGCCAAAGCAATGGTATGGGCTCCTGCCATCATGGAATGGGTTATTAGTAAATTGTGTTGTGGGTATGCACGATGTGTACCATTACAACAACTCCAATGCTAAGGAGTGTCAAGATATGCCACCAGCACAATGAGACAATTAGCTGATTTTCAAAAAATGGGATGTGTTGCCAAAGCAAGTGTAAACTATGGTGTCTTTTGACCCTGAATGACTATTGCCTTTGTGGGAACCGTGAACATTGTTTTATATCCAACTTATGGTTTGCACTCACAACCACTAATAAAGCGATGTATGCCCTTACCACTAGGCTAAATGTTGATTATCATGTTGGTTGACTAAATTATTGGTTGACTAAATGATGACCTAAATAGAGTACTAGAGCTGTACGTTGCTCCACACTACTAGCGACCTTGGAGAACAATATTATTTTCTATTGGAAGTATGTTTTATATTGCGAAAAGCAAGAGGTTGGATAGCGTGTGAGTAGGCTCCAGCCAGCATGAGCACAGAGGCATATTTCGCATATTCCCCAAGAATTCGGAGAATATGCGATAACAAAACCAAAATGTGCTCATGCAGAAAACTATCTGAAAACCTGCTGACACGACAAAACTTATGAAATAAATCGTCCAAAGCTTACCTCACGTGAGCACAAAGACCCAAACTAATATATCTGTCAGAACTCAAAGGTCAGCGCACACAATGTGACATTTGGTAAAACATTATGTGTAGAACATCCCCAAGAACCACCCAAAAAATGGATTTTGCCAGCGAAATGCAAACGCATTTTGGATTTTTGCTAGCGAAATTTGAATTTTTGCCAGCGAAACTTAGGTTTTGTCGGCGAAATTGATGTTTTTTTTTTTTGGGTTTTGTTTTTTTGTTTAAGGTTTCTCCCTCTCAAGCTCCTTCTATATGTTTAAGATTATATTTAGACACCATGGACACCCTATTAATGCAAAAAGACCCTATGTCTGTCTATTATATGTATTTTTGTTGGCATACATATCACCCCTATAACCGTGGATCCTACTCACGCGGCATTTTTTTTGTGCTCATGCCACACCAATCCCCGAAAAACAATAAGAACAATGTAAGAACTTAATGCATGCGTGCGATTTGACAGTACTTTCAAGTTTCGTCGGATTCAAGCAGCATCCACTTGTTAAGTTTTTTGAAGAAAAAAAATGTATTAGATCAACCAGTTACTTAATGTTCTTCCTATGTTGTCCTCGTTACAGCCGTTAAAAGGTGTTTACGTTCAAAAAAATAAAAAAGACATAAGTTGTTCAGATGAAGTGACACCTTAAATTATGTATGCTTCGACAAGAGTTTTTTTTTCCTTTCTTGAATTTCTTGAAGAAAGTTTCTTCCTGGTTCAATATTTCTCTATATTTTAGATTTTAAATAAGAAATATAATAGATCTCTAACAAACTACACTTCATATAAATTTTAAATTTTAAAAATTATTAATTTCTAAACTAAAATATATTCAATCAATTAATCATTTTTCTTAAAACTATAAAGATGAAAAACACTCTGATTAGAACTGACATAACTAGGAGTTATATCTTAATTGTTTAAAATATAGACAAGAGATAAAAATATAATATTAAGAATTTTGACATCTTATTAGCTATAGTATTATATTAATACTTATATATATTATTTTATATTTTTGTAATTTGAAACTTGCTCACCATAAAACCAAAAGGTTGAACTTATGAGGATTTTGAAAACTGGGATAAAAATAATAAATACTAGAGGACTTTCGTAAAAAGATTTTTAAATTTCAGTTCTCTATTGGGTCTTGTGCAGCTTAAAATGAGGATGATGAGGTTGTTGATGATGATGTGACATTAATAATGATTTTAAAAATTCAATATTTATTTTCTGTTTGCAGCTTTAAAAAAATTACAACGCTAATGACGATGACATGGCATGACAACGACGACCCAAGAGTTCTTCGTGACATGAGGTGGGGTATTTATTTAAGCTAAAAAGTGTAGAAGTTTATATTATTTATACATCTAACATGATCATATTTAGTTTTCTTACCTGAAAGGACGACCAAATCTTTCATCGTGAGGCCGACATTTTCAAAGATAGTCGTCAATTGATCAAAATCTTCGAAGGGACTCGGTATTGAATTGAATGCTGTTACATTACTTGAAGTGTTCCCATCTCTACGACCTGTTGGCACATGCCAATATGGACCGTTCGCCTGTCGTCACATCCAAACATAAAATTTTGATCAAGGACGTATTTGGACCCGCAATAGACAAACTATATTTTCATAAAAGACTCAACTAGTCAAAAGATTTAGAGTATAACGGTTGTGGTTCAATTAATAAAGGAGGACACTTTTACATGGTTTCTAAGAACTTCAAAACTGAATTTTTTTTTTTTCCTTTGCAAGCTTATAATTTAAAGGTTTACTGAATTGACATAACTAACCTCGGAAGATGAGCAAAACAATTACGATCTAGGTTGTAGATTTGATATGTTATGTTGCTCTTGACAACTCCATTGAAAAATAACTAATTATTTGACCTTGCCCCACCCATTATTTCCTCGATTGTTTTCCCATATATATCTATGTTGAACATTGTTAGTGCTCATGAATAATTGTGTACATCTCTCTAGCTTTATCGTATTGTATGCATGGGTTGACCTAAATCTCTTTTTATTTCTCTCATATAGATCAATCAAATGTTTGTAATATAATAAATAGACTACTAGTTCATCGGTAAGAAAGTCACAATGTTAACAAATAAATATGAAAAAAAAAGTTATTTTGTACCAAGTAAGTAGAGTCACGAGCAACAATGGCTAGAATATCCGCACATGAAACAGTTTCCGGGCACAAATTTTCAACTTCTGATTTGATGGCGTCAATGACAAAATACCCTCTTAGAGATAGATCTTGTACAACGTCCTTCTCTGCTGTGTTGTTTGTTGTTGAGTTTAAAAGTACAGATGCATCCACTCCCTGCACTCCAAACATGTAAGAAATGTATAGCTCATAACAAAAAAAGTTTTTAGGTAATTTTGAGACCTACGTGATAAGATAATAAAATAATAAACCATAATTTTTCGATTGTGCTAAAATTATTAAGTATCATTGATAGACTCAGAGCTCTTTAAATGATTTGTCTATAACTTGGAGCAAACATAATAAAGATAATATTAGATGACATTTTCAAAAACAAATTGCCGCCTACCAAAGTGAGCATAAATTATTGTATCTCTCCATCCAAAATTGCTACTACCTTCCATTGAGAAAGTGGACATGAACTTCTAATATCGGTTATGGGAACAATATAGTTGTGTGAACCTCCCCAAATGACTCAAAAATTCCCATGTACCCGTGTACATTCGATGTTTGGTTGATCCAATAACCCCCATTTTATAACGAGGTTGGCTATAATGGATAACATCCCAAATACACCTATGTGCCCTTGAACCAACAATCATTTGTAAGACGACTGTGTAAATAATCATTATGCCACATGTTGGATGTTCAACATATATATACATATACAATTTAATTTTTGGTCAATTTCAAGTGTGCTTTATAAGTAAGTTCATTTAATCTATTCAAATATCCAATTCCAGTTCAATTTCTAGCTCTTAGATGAAATATTTCAAGCCATTCTACACATTTATAATGCGTGACAATATGGTGGTCAACAACTGCATTGAAGTGAGCAACATTCTATCTTGCGCATGACACCACAAGTAAATTATTGCTATATATTAAGATGCATGACCAAAAAAAAACATTTGAATAGAATCTTGATCATTTAGTTGAATCCATCTATGAGGCTATGGAAACCTCGCCTCACTGAACATCAAGAAGTACAACTACTAATAATGAAAGATGAAACAAATGGTGAGTAAATGATTTACTTGAACAATGGCATCGTGGAAATGCAATCTGAGAAGGGAGGCTGCCAAGGTGGGATCAGCATCAACATAGGAACAGAGAACACTCCATATGGTCTCTGCCAATCCGGGACACGAGTCTTGGTAGAAGCCGTACTGCATGTCATTTGTCCATTATCATTTTTTCTCATGCATAATTTACTTAAATATGTTCAATCGTTAAAATTTGTCTTGACTACCTAAGCTTTTATATTCCTCATAGGCCCACATTCAATTATTATACATGCAAAAAATTGACATGAAAAACAGTAACTTGTAACCAACATATTTTTAATATGACGGATTTACAACGTATTCTCAACAATTATTAGTGTTACAGACAATTATCTTGGAGGATTTCTTCTTCATTCTAAACCTTGACAAATGGCCGAGACTGGAGGCACAAGTGCATGTTAAAAATTAGGTCTGGATGGTGTCAAAAAATATGATCCTATATCTGTAGTTAGTCTTGATGTTTGGATCATCGTGACCTTGTAACTCAAGCATTGGTGTGCCACCTACACCACTTTGGATCCAAGGTGGACGGATCATTATCAATGTCTAAGAGCAAAGAATGATGTCAGAGTGACTTGGGCGTTGGAGGTGGAGGTGACTGGTCTATGAGGCATGATTTGTCAAGTGAACTAGGAGATGAAGGTGACTCTGGTGGACTAGAAGGTAGTGGTTCTACTAGTCTACCATGCTATTTGCGACAAAACTCATAGCCATGCCTCTCACCAATAATATATGTATCATGTTGATGAAAAAGAACTACCACAGCCAACACCAAGATGCACTACCTCTAATACATGGACAAACACCCCAACCATGTTTGAGGTTTGGGATTGACGATATTGTGGGAGAGTTGTGACTAATCTTTCCATGGGTCATGGTCTATACAATGAAGATGACATTGTAGTTTTTCATGAGAGATGGGAGATAGTGGACTTGATTATCTACTTTAGCCAATACCAGTAGAGTATTTACATGGCTTATAAAAGAGCTCAACAACGTGTCAAGCCTCAAGTGACATAGTAAAGAGGGCCACATGATTGGCTTTCAATGGAATTCTAACCTTCAATCCTGAAGCAAGAGTGACATTGGTGATGACACCGACATCATAGTCGGAGCCAGCTGCGTGAGTAGCATCACCGTGAGCTCTATCAATTCTTGACATAAGAAGTAGCAAAAATGCGCATATTGAAACAGCTTGAAGCAGACCAACCCATGCTTTCAAAGGTTGCTTATGAGCCATTGTAGATTGTTGTTTACAACGTTTGTAGTTGATACTATACTTCGATTTCTGTCACAAAAAATACAATTTATTGATTAGTTTCGAATTTATTTAACAAATGAATGTGTATCAGCTACATATGTCTTTCGGTAACAAGTATAATCTATGCACAGTGGAACATGATTTTGACAATATTTGATTATAACTGTATTTGTACATAATTGATTAATATACGAAGCATACATAGCACTAGCTAAGGTGGTATATGAAAACAACTCTAACCTTTGTACAACAACCACTGCATTCCTCTTCGAATTGCACCCGAAACTTAAAGGTAAGTATGCAATGAGTCTGCTAGTCATCAACTGCTGAAATACTTGGAAGTTTGATGACCTTTGGCAAGAATCTGCACCCTAATCGGGATTCGAAAGCTTAGATCGGTCCCACCTCATTACACCCCACACGATTGGTCTGTCATTTTTTAAAATAGCTTTCACTTTAGACATGTCCCTCATAAAAGACAGGTGTTAGGTGGCCTGAATATTGTTCTAATCAAGTTGCTTCTAACCTACATCTAAAAACATCTTGAAAATGTTTGAGATGAATCGATTATCGGATTTTTTTTTAAAAAATATCGGTTATTTTTGTCCCTTTTTTGTCAAACTTATGTACTGCTTGCTTTGATGATGAGAAATTTCCAGTGTCTTGTGGTTTTCTTAGGTTTCATGAATCATTACGAAAGATATTGTAACTATTGCAAATGTTTATCATATATCAACTCAATCATTTGATCATTTTTATCATCATGAGTTGGTTTGAATAAGAAAGATTATCATTCCCTAATCCCATTGTAGTAATCTAGTATAAAAATATTCACAATGAACATCTTTCACCAATTATTAAACTATCAATTCTACCATTTAGATTCTACTAGTTGATCTTTATTTGTATAGTTGATACATTAATATGGTCGGTCCTAGGGTTGATTCTAAAACTGCTACATGTCCTAATTCCTCTTTAGAATATAAGAAAAATTAAACGTATGGATCTAGTGGTGGTGTAGAGCAACGTGGGTCGTGAAGTGACTTTTATGTAGTTAAATTATTTGTTTTTTCTAATTCATCATTTTCAGTAGAGTTTTCCATGACTAGGTAGGTACCCTGATAGTTATCTTGCTTTTTGAGAATCTCTTGTCTTATTTGCTTCTTTGCTTTTGTGTTCCATCTTGGGGTTCATTAGTCATCACATGATTGTATAGTTGTATATTTCAAAATTCTCTTTGTCATAGATGAGCTTTGTCCAATGTCGGTGGACATTTAGGTCATGCGAATTGATCACTACAAATAAATTATTGTTTGATTCATGTGATGGGAGTAAATAAGTCATTGGCAAAGAGTAATTGAGAGTTTCATTTGTTTAGTGATAGAAGCAAGCCTCTAGATAGGAAGATGACGCCTATGTATCCAAATTAAAAGTTATGGAACTATCTAAAAACTGACCTTTGAAACTCGTCAAGTTGGTCCATACTTGTTGTCAAGTCTAGTACTTGGAGGTACTGGGACCTCAACAACTCATATTCACAACTTTTGGTAGGCTCCAAATGATTTGGATTTCAGTAGCAAACTTGAAATTCATATGCTTTGATAAGAGTGATTTCTTGTAAGAATATTTTCTAGTGTAAAAGCATTTGATAAGAATAAGTTTTCTCCTGGGTTTCTCATTGTGAATATGAAATTTTCAAATGAAATGGACGGTTTCTATTACTGATTTCTACAAATGAACAGATGACTATGAGATGTGTCAAATGTTCTTAATGAATCAAAAACCAAATGAAGGTCAATGATGGTTCTAACTTGTTATGACACATAAAAGTTTACTATCTGAATTTATCTATAACTAATTTGAATAATCTGAGAGTTGTCGAGAATCCTGACTCAGATTTAAACGCGTTCAACAGTTGCTGCCAGACTCTTGGATACGCCTAGACGAGGATCGTCTCCCAAAATACTGCTCACAATAGGTATCAAACATGTATGTCGCCCAACACAAGCCTGTATTACCACAATGCAAACACTTTTTACTCCTTTAGCGATACGATGTACTTGTGACTTTTTGCAGTAAAAAAATCAGTTTCGAGGGAATTTATGAAATTCACGGCCACTGCAAAGTGGACATCCTCGAAACCTTGGAGAAAATATCAACAGAAGACGCAATCCTTCCTGACAGAGAAATAAAATGACATTTTCAAATGACATTTTTTCCTTATTGACCTCAATCCATCCTGACTGAAAATAGGCGCATGCCTCATCGGGGTACTGAGATGCCGCTGCGTTCTTTATGAAATCTGCAGGAGTGACACAGAATATCCCAATGAATGCTTTATAGGCATTGTCAGTTGGCTTGAAGCCCAAATTTTCAATGGCATACGCACCAAGTAGGGGTTGCTCTTGTGCACCCTAGGACTTGTTCCCTCCGATATCCCACGCGCCTTTCGAAGGAACTTGAGATGCTACCAAGAAATAGGGAAAGTGCGCCCAAATGAGACATACGTTCTTGGTGCGTCTAGTGATGTCCGTGATGCAATAGCGCTTGCTGCTCCTTCGCCAGTAAGCCAAGCAAACCGGTCTTCTTTCTTAATTTCCGCCACCCCCATAGCCACCATAAAATCATCCACGAGCTTGTCAATGAATGCTCGCACCGAAACGTGCATACCTGCTTGGGATATGTCAGCCACCAATCCATCCCGCAAATCTGATAATTCGCTCCTCAAATAGTCAACAGTAACTTGTTGCTTCAAAAGGGTGAAGCTAGCCATAAAGTTATAAGCAAAACTCAAGTCAATTTGGCCGCGAAGGAGCATAGACTTCTTCATTCGTCTTTGGATGACATGTTAGCCCGCATAATTGATTTTACTATTAATACCAATTTTCTAGATCTCCCTTGCAGGAAAGACAGCTGTGGGTCTTCAGGAGCCTCCATGATGTGGGGTGATTCCGTATTCGACAGCCCCCTGCCCAGTTTTTTGCTTCCTATGTATGCAGAAGAAATGGCACTTCGCACATCATGGTTCCCATGGTTCAACATGACTGGCATGACATGGGAATTGTCAAGGCAATGAGGGGAAACCATGTCGTGATAAACTTGTAAGCTTGGTCCACTCGAACGTTTGTCAGAGGATAAGGCATGCCGGGGGTTGGGGGAAGGTGCTATTTTCCTATTATATGCTCTTCCATCTCGAACTATTGTGTATCTCTGCAATGTCGCTATGTACTGCAAGAATCTTTTGAATGTGATCCCAACTCTCATTGTTATTTGGGGAGGGAGCAAGGTCTTCCCGTGGCAGCCTCTATGGCACTCATGTTGTGAGGTTATTTTGTCTTGTAATTGTAATAGTGAAACTTACAATTCTAATTGCACAATGTTGTGGAATGGATGCCACAGTTGTAGGCTTATTTCTCATTTTGAGTGTTTGATAGTGGTCTTCATTGTATTCAGCCAACGATTGCCTAGATTAATCCCACGGTCATAGCACCCTCCTCGGATATAGGCGCCGTGTGTTTATGCTGACGGGCAAATGACCACGCAGCGCCATGTCAGCATTTGTCGTCATGTCAGCCTGTTGACATCACGCTCACGCAACGTCAGCGTTGGTGCATGCTCACGCCACATCACTCCTACGTGAGCGTACACTCACGCGCAAGGCTCACGCCATTGCATCGTTGTAATTTGGTCAAACTGAAATCCAAAAACCACCTTCCATGCCACTGTAGTTTTTGATGAATATGTGTGTGTCTGTGAGATCCATATGACTTCCTTATACCCTTCATTATAGTTGTATTATCAGTCAATGAAAGATAAAAACTCTTATAAGGGTTATCATGTGTACTAAATTCCCTGTTTGCAGAGAAGTCATTATATCTTCAATGGTTTTTTACACATGATGTTGCATGAAGTGGTTGTATATACAATCCTCGCACGGAGGTTTGAATAATAGAATCTCAAAGAAAAAAAGTTGGGACTTACAAGTTACATGTATGTTCTAAGACGTTTTACATAAGTTTGTCTGTCAAAATGTCAGTGGAGTAATCACTCCACAAAATGACTACCATCACCAAATGCTATAAACGTTCATGTACTTATGCCCAAGAATGCTCAAACATACTTATATGTTTTGTTCAAATGTTTCAAAGTTGATACAATCCCTTTGACCAAGTGCTGAGGCATGGATATGGCTTCAAAACATGTGTTCATTGCTTCATTGGATGCGTCATTCCAGGAGGATGAAGTGCTGGAAACCTCAAGGCCGACGCCTTTCATGATCCAGATATGCAAAAAATGAAAAAGACCCTTCCCAAACTGTATAGAATTATACAATTTCAAACTTTTGACCCAAGTTGTCAACGGTGGCCTTTTGCCAAGAAAAACGTCTGATTGGCCTGAAATTCCACCATTAGGTATAGTTGGTAGGTGAGCAGTTAATGTCCGGTGTCAATTTTTTAAACTTTTGTGTTTTGATGGAGTTATGCGCGTTTTTCGGGGTAGGGGTCATGGTTTTGACAAAAGTCAAAGATAAGCCATTAAGCGTTTAAGGGCTAAACCCCCTTATATGCCGCATGTTCACTCAAACTAATGGATCCAAGTGTAATAAAAAGCCATATACATGAGACATAATGTTAAAAATTAAACTAATATGATATTATTATCATTATCATTATTAAAACTTTCACTAGCCAACAAACTTTTCTATCTAATTTATCACCTCTTATCCATGAATATGAGAGTACGCGATCCATATATTGAAGCATCTAACAAATGTCCTCGTGCTTATGACACAAGCAAGTGGTCGTGGGTTCAAAGCTACATAGATCTATAGTTTGTTGGATGTCACCTAGTATGACTGACCCAAATATTGAAAGTGGGTAATTGGGAAGGGGGTTATTGGGTCAATTAGTTACTTAATATGTGGATACATAGGGACTTTATTTCGAATCCTTGGGAGAGGGTTGGATAACCGCGTTGCCCCGGTTACGACTACTATAAGGTGTCCATCTTCCAAAAGGAATGCAGTAGCCTTTCGGGCGAAGTGACACCATAAGTTATATTTGTTGAATCATCCAAAGTTTTATCACAACTCTACATGGTGTTGCTTTAAATTAACTCAAGACATATTACATATACGTACATTTTTAAAATATTATAAACTTTCGTTCTTAATTACTTACTTTCAAAGTTCGACAATGAAGTTAGTTTCCTAAAACACAATAAATTTTTTGAAACATTCTTTGAAAAATCAATGCATTTGACACGTCTTTCAAAAATATAATGCTTTAATATGAAGTGCATGTGATTTCTATCAAATTATGAATGGTCATCATGTCGTTGTCTATTAAGATTATTATTATTTTATTTTTATTTTTATTTTTATAATGGTGATGAGGCCCTTGTTAGTTTTATTAATGATTATTGAAGGGAGAAAAATTAAAACCCTTACATGCCCGAAGACTGCCATGAGGCCTATCACACGAGAATCGTGTTGGAGATACCAAGTGAACTATAGACCGAGAGATACGAGATCTGATCCAAGACATGGATAGAAGTCACTGCTCTATCGCAGGATGGAGCCATATTGGCGAGGAACAGGGTCATCCTAGAGCAGGAGCCCCGAATTGGGGTACTTCCCAGGAAGAAGAGGCAGATTGCAACTAAGCTTGCAGCAAACTAACTGATTTATTGGTTAAAATCTGCAGGGATCTATCTCTGAAAATGCAGTCTTGCCCAGGCTGCCACTTTGATATGTTTCCAGTTGATGTCGGACTTCTCAAACTCAGGAGATGCTGAAGATGAAGGACCAGCAATGTTGCCATGAGAAGGGAATTCCTGTAGGCCAGAGGCATGTGCTTGCATCAGGGCATCTGCAAATGAGTCCGTTCCTACCCCAAGTCTCCTAGAATTCGGTGAAGAGATAAAACTATCGTTGTGGTCTTCTGGCGATCTCTGCACACATTTTGGCCCACGCAAGTTTGGAAGCTACTGTCAAGTCGAAGAAGATCTGAGAAAGAACTGTCATGGCCGAGGTATTCTGAGTGTCCAACACCCATTTACACCTTGCTTTCCACAAATGCCACAGGGTTGCAGTCCTAAGAGTTTCAAAGATAGGACAGTCATAGGCCTTTGCTTTAACAACCTGGTTGTAATTGAGGAGAAGAGTTATGGGCCTATTAGGGACCGAGCCCCAGGAACGATAGATTATGTTTGATATCAAACAACTCAGTTAATAACGTTTGTTAAAACCACTAACAGCAAATCTAGGCACTTTATGGTGTTGGTTCACACAAACACGCTATACAGGACTCATGTCCTCCAATGCTTTTGTTCAACGGACATCATTTGATGATTTTTTTCTAAAAAACATTTAAGAGAAGAGGAGGAAGCCCGTAAAAGCTCATTGAAAATATCATTGAAGGGAAAAAAAAATTAAAACCCTTACATTGCCTGAAGGATGCCATGAGGCCTAGACACATAGAAGATTGTGTTCGAGGAGCGATATCATAGGAACTAGGACCCAGAGTGAGAACACCTGGAAAGAAATAGAACGATGGACCCGTTGACATAGAAACATTGTCGGGCAGAGCGCATGGAGGTGCAGTCCCCGAAATTCAAGGAGTATAATGAAAAAGGAGTAGAGAGCAGGGACGCTAAACCATGAGCGGTGAGCTCGAAATCGTGAGCCCATAATGTAAATTTTATATGATTATGAGCATGGATGGGTCGTCAAAACATTAAGAAATGAGACGTATTTCCGCGGATTACTGTATAACGACCCTATATCCGAGGATAGTTCATGTTTCCCATATCATCATTTTGACTTTGATGATTAAAATCCAAATAGAAAGTCATACCCATATTTTGCAGGATCAAACAGTGGACCAGAAAGACTAAATATTTATTTTATTTAGTTTTAAACCTAGCACTCCTGGACAGGTAGAGGCATTGCCCACCCCCCCTCCGGTTCCCTTGCTCACGAGGCTAATTACCCGTGGCGCCAAATATACAGTCCCTATGATGTGGACTAGCGAATGTGTTCAGTTCCACGGGGCATGTGAGCGGGCTGGAGTAGTATGGATGTGTGAGCTGAAATGTCTTAATAAGTAAGGCGAGGATATCCTGGGGTAGAGTGTGGTGTGCATATGCTGATTCAAGTCTAGTGAGGGAGCGTGGTTTTGGGGGGGGGGGAGTATCTTTGAGATAGTGTTGTACAAGCCAGTATAGTTATGTGACAAACTCTTGCTTTGGGGGTTGTAGAGGCTGTGGGTATGAGTCTGTAGCGGAGTATTTTTCCCATAGCCATGTTAACATGTCGTTGGGGATGAGCCCAATGAAGCGGCCATGTTGGGCATAAATATTGGAAAGGCGGGGGCCAATGCAAATTGTTGGTTGGTCGTTTTTAACGTCTTTGTCAAGGTTACATTCAGTTATGCATATATTTACGTTGCGGGCAGAGATCGGTTTGTGGATGTACCGGTTGTCTATAGTTTGGGCGGGGGTGGCGTGTTTGTTGATGGATATGGGTAAGGTAGTTAATGTTAGTATGTTTATAGAAGGTGGTGAGGAAGGTAAGGTTGTGGTCGAGGTCGCAGTCATCGTGTCAGCCAAATAGATCATCTTCTATTTGCCATGTGTTGTCCTCTGAGGGATAGCCAGCCCATTTGTAGTGGTAGTATGTATCGACGCAGGTGGCACCAAAGGAGTCGATTGACGTTTGGGTTCTGACTCCCAGAACAGCTTCAATGGTGAAGGCATTGGGGTTATCAGAGTTGTGTGGGGAGGGTGGGGAGGTTGTAGATGGGGTGAGCTGGGAGTGGGTGAGGATTTCTAGATAGCTAATATGAGAGGTTAATGGTAATTGGGAGTAATTGTGGTCAGGTTCGGCATGTTGCATAATAGGTAGTTGAGAGGAGGGGTCGGGTTCGGTGTTTGTGGCGTGTGATGCCCTAAGTGTTTGGAAGATGGAGACAGCTAGGGTGGATCTATATTGGGGGAGTAGATCCTGGAGCGTATGGGGATAGTGGAGGCAGGGGAAATTGCATTCGAGGGTACAGGCTGTAGATGGCTGGCAAAAAATGGTGCAGAGATGATGCAAGAATCGGCTGGTTTTGGTCGTAGCATGTGAGAACTTAAGAGTGAATTCACTTGGTTTCATAAGCCGTCGACCCGTGGCGGTGGTAAGTTGGGTAAGGGTGGTAATGTGGCGCTCTTTGAAATAAGTAAAGATGGGTATTTTTGCTTAGGGTGAGAGATTTTGAATTGCGATAAACAAGGGCTTGTGAGCCACGCACGTTCTAAAGGTGAAGAGGTGGTAGGGTAGTCCGGCATGTCGGTTTGTATGCTGATTTTCATTTGGCGCAAGATGAGTAGTGTGCGTGCAATAGGGGAGTGGTGACGAGCCCTGAGCGTGCGCGGTCAGGGCGACGACATACTAGCTAGGGGGGTCGTGGTAAGTTGCGGTGTAGGTTGGGCTCATTGAACCGCCTACCCGGCTGCGGTTAGTGCAGGGGGTCCGTGGTCGTGCATGATGGAAATGGTTACTATCTAATTCCTACCGGCAAAGATGAGTCGCATACTCCGCTTCACAAGGCGAGTTTGCATTTCTTAAGTCCTACGGAGTTCTACCATCTATTAAGTAACTACCTTCCAAGTCATTTGTTTATTATTATTTCCTACCGCCTATAGCCGGGATGTGTGGTAATCCCTTCACAAGGCACCTACCAAGCCTAGGGAGGAGAGGGATAATCTTCCTCTCCCACCGCCCCTCCTTTACCGCGTGCCTGAGTTCAAGTCACTCTTGGTGGAAGGGCTAATGCTCCCCTACTCTCATGCCCAACGGCTTTGTTTAGGCTGAGGGGGGCCAACATACCTATCATCAATCAATAGGTGCAAGAAAAACGATAAGGTGAATCCAAGTCCCTTATGCGAATAAGTTCAAGAGGTTTAATAACCTCCTTTCAACTTTACAAGTCAAATCCTATGCATTAAGCCAATTTAAGCAATTTTGCCATAAAGAAATGCTAGAAAATAAAATAAAAAATTAGAGAAATCCAGAAAAATACCTCCCCTATGAGAAATCACGTGGGGATTCCAAAAATGCCCTTGGCACCTAGAGTGGACCTTGGGAACCCCTTAAGAACCAGATTATAGCCCGGGAACCCCCGAAAACCGTTCCCTGCCACGAGGAACGACCGCGGCTACCGGATGAACGAAGCTCGTGCGGATTTCATCCCTGCCAATTCATCCGTCAGTCCAAAACGTGCATACTCACATGCTAAGGCAATCATATGGTGGGACCAAGCCTGATTCCTCACACTTATATTAAATAAAGGGGCCTGAGGTGCTTTCCTCCCTTTGGAAACGGTCATCCCCTACCTTGGGCTCTGACACAACTTGGCACTGTAGCCGGATTTCAAGGATAGAGTACTTTTGCTCCTCCCTAGTCTCTCAACGTTTCAGTCTCTCTCTATCGACTTAGAGACCCTCTGAGCCACTTCTCTGGCATATAAGAAAGCCCACTTCAGGGCCTAAGCTCTCCCCCAATCTTAGAATTTTTCCTCCATGGGAGCCCTGGTTTCAACCCTTAAAGGGGTATAAATTAAAACAGATAGTAGAAGGTTAGAAAAACCCCCCTTAAAAGATATCACCACTGCTGTATCCGCAGGGTAATCGCGCCCGCCCACGTGGCGGGGCGTGGCTCCGCGCGGGACGGTCCAAGCTGCAAACCGCCGGTCCTTGCCGCGGTTAAAGCCGGCGTCCGCCGGTCCCTAGGCAAATGTATTATCCGATGGGTAAAGACCCACCTCCTTGCACGCACGAGCGTCCCTGCTCCTCAGGGCCACGCGGCTATGTCCTTTTCTGCTGGGGTACGACAGAAGTCAGCGTTGGGGTCCTGCGCAGCCCGTACGCCGTGGCGCCAGCCACGGCTGCCGTCCCCGCTTCCTTAATTTAGTGCTTAGCTATGGGGCGCAGCACCCGGGAGTACCCCGGGCTGCTCACGATGGTGGGCAGGTCCTATCAGTAAGAAAAACAAAACCTCCCATAACCCAAAAAAAAAACATTCCCCTCCCCTAAGCTTCCATGGCCTTGCTTGGGGGGGTCAAATTAGCACATAGATTAGAGTGGCCTAAAACATACCTTCAGCCTGCTGGTACCTGTTTCCAGAGCTAGTATATGGTGTCAATCAGTCACTAAGGACATAATAATTTCACTCCTTTATCAAGGTAAACAAGCCTCAATGATAGTCCTTCCATTGGCGTCATGGGGTCTTCCCCTTGTCAAATATGACTCAAAATCAACATAGATTCGCAAGACATCCACCTCTTCAGAGGGCTTTAATTCAATCAGTTTTTTCAATATTCAAGATCAAGCTTGCTAAACAACAAACTTCTCATACATAAAGGGGGAAGTGAGGATGTGATAACCTTCCAATGTGAGTGTGCTTGAGATGCCCTAATGACTCGAAGGTGGTACTCTAGGCAGCCATTCTTGGTGCTCGTCTCTAGGTCCACGCCGGCCTTCCTACTCGTCTTCAAGTCAACCTCCTCTACATGAATTTGCACATAACCTCCTTCATGAATTCCCAAAGGGCCTCAAGGCCAAAATGAACTAGGCTTCCTTGCCTTAGCTCTCAACACATCTACCTAACTAGGGAGCTTCAAGCTCCACTCCCTAGGATCTAGCCCTCCTCAAGCCAAAAAATTAGCAAGCACTACAATAACAAGCAAGAGGAAACTAAGCAAATGAGCTAGATGAAGAGCAAGAAGGGCCTTGCTCTTCATTTATACTGTTTTTGAGTCCAATAAACTAAGGAGAAATATTCCTTAAACTATTGTATCCTTGGAGGAACTATAGTTTAATATTCAACATGGATAAAAAGTTTTAGAGGCCAATGAAAGTTGGCTTTTTATCCATCCTGATGGATGACCAGTTGGCGCAAGTTGTCATTTCATCCATTCAGCTCCTCAAGGCGAATTTAGGATTTTCCAAATCCATCCATGAAGTAAAAATTCAAATAATCGGCTCCCGTGAGTGTCGTTGACTCAATAATTTGGTGCCGTTGATAATCTTCTCTATAAATCACCAAACTTGGTGACAAACTACAATTATATACCCAGTATCAGCCTGTAAATTCTCAGGTCCATCGGTGGTAAAAAGTTTCTCCTTTCGCCCTTCGTCGTAGTTTTGCTACATAAAGATTTTGTTTGTTTCTTGGAAATCAAATCCCTGGGGGTGGCTCTGGGGTCTTTGACCCTGCCACTGAGTCATAGGTTGTCCGGAGTCCCCTCCAATTGTCTCGCATTGCTAACAAGCCCACGCTTCGCGGTTTGAAGTCATCCTGACCTGCTGTCGTTCCGATGCAGCCATTCGCTTTGTTGCGATATTTCATCGCTGTACAGTTTGTTTCTTCCAATTGTCAAGCTCCTCGCCGTGTGTTCCCTGGACTTGAAAAGCGGGAGAATAAAGAGATCGCAATCTGGGACTGGAACAGTCGTCCTGTATTGTTTGAACATAATTACCTTGCCGTTACTGGTACCGAATTGGCAGCCTAATCTGCTGGTGATGCAGCTTCCAATGGTCATCTTGACGCCAAAGCTTATCTCCATGGTCATCGCAAACACTGTCTAATTTCCTACGTGCTTTACCAGCGATTTCCAGATAATCAACAAACTATCCTGTTTTTGGCAGTACAATGCCGAAACAGCTTGTCTTATGATAAAAAACGATCTGAAAAGAAAAGTGTACCAATACATGCATCTACAAGTGGAGGCAAGTCTGTGGGTGTAATGATGATAATGAATAGAGATCATTGTATTTTAAGGCAAGGAATTTGAACAGATGTTAGAAGAAAAGTATCGATCTTTTTTTATAGATGAGGCCGAGGCGTCCGGGGTCGTTGAGGGCTTCTTTTAATTGCACGTCCCGAGTGTCCGAGCATATGAGATGACTAGTGGGCTAGAGCCGATTCCGTAACTGTCGGTTGGGAATTGAGTTAGGGCATTAGGGATACTAATTGGTAAGCCACAGATGCGCTTCGTGAGGTGGACAATGTTTTTGTCAAGTTTTTTTATGTCAGGCATGGAGAAGGGGTGCAACGTGGAACGAATATTGAATTTGGGTTTGTAGCACCGATCGAATGATAGATAGTTTAGGGCGAATGACGATTGGGGATTTGAGTAGGGCCAGACTTTTATTGGCAAGCTTGGATGACGTGGCTTCTTTCCGGATATGCCAGGTGAGGGAGGGTACTAGTTGTATACTTAGGTACGTGTATGGCTCGTCAAGGAAGGAGAAGGGTTTGTTTAGATATATAGAGTTTACAATGCGAGGCAATGGCGGTTTTGGTAAGCCGGCTGTGGCGTGTTGTTGTTGTGATAGCGCATTTATGTAAACTAAGTTCCATGCCTGGCCATTGGTTGAAGCGATATAATTTGGTGACTTGTCGATTTAGGTGCTGCGGTTTGTGCACGAGGATGGCGAGGTCATCTGCGTATGCTGCAGCATCTAAGTAGGGCTTCTAGGAAGATAATGAATAGGTAGGGGCTTAAAGTGTCTCCTTGAATAGTGCCCCGTAGAATTGGAATAGGTGGGGTGGAGCCGTAGTATGCACCAAAGTATTCAGTTGTACTGTTTGTGTAGATGTTACCTATAAGTTGGACAGCGTTAGTGGGGTATCCAAGATTGAGCAGGATAGCAAGTAATCTGGCTGGTCCAGGGAACCAAAGACATTCTTAAAGTCAATGTATAGGAGATATGTATCTTGGTTTGTAAGTTTAGCTCCTCGAGGGCAGATATGACATATTGTATTTGTCGAGTTGTACTTCGTGTGGCTTGGAACCCTTCTTGGGGGTCACTAAGGATGCGGTGTTGTTCTCCATAGCTTGAAAGCATTGTGGTGAGCGTGCTAGTGAATAGTTTATATATGGTATTGGCCAGTGCTATGAGTCTGTAGTTGTTGAGATCCGCAGGGTCGCCTTTTTTGAAGAGCAAGATGGTACGGCTATGCTTCCAGGAGTGTGGGATACATTGTAATCGATAACATAGATGGAAGAATTTAAAGAGGAGGTGATGGAGTTGAGGGTCAAGTGCTTGAAAGTTGGAAGTATGGTGTTCGGTTTAAGATCAGGGCTAGGGGCTTTCGAATTGAATAGGTTTTAAGGCAAGACTCATAAAAATCGATTGATTATGGACACCATGGCATTGGCCTGATACCTGATAAATCTTAATCTGATACTATCCATGGCATGATATAGATGGCTTCTCCCTAGACAATAGGGGCTCCCTAACAAACCGTATACTCGATCACACTGTGTAGAGAGACATGAGTGAAGCTGTGGAATGAATGGATGAGTGAATGGAACCTGGTAGTTACTGAAGCAATTTGATGCTTCAGTATACACAGTAAGGTAATTTGCTAACATGAAGGCAAGAAGAAATACAAATAGGAAGCACAACCATGATTCACTAGCTGTAGGTCATGATTGATTGTTCTGAGTGGGCTGAGTGCTTAGAGATATCCAACTCTTTTATCTTGGAGTTTCCACCTCGGATAGTGAAGGGATGGGTGAGTAAAAGCCGCTCGACATTTGGCGACCATACTGGGGAACTGGGTCAAGAACAACCAGATGTGACAGGCATCTGGTGGGATCATGGTGGTTGGAGAATTAAAGAATTTGATGTGAATCAAATTCCCTGTGGAACTGAGAAAGAAAGGTTGTCCAAGCAATTCTTTCAGAGATTCTTGGAATTGCCAGACGGTTGCAAGGAAAACATTCTTAAGAGAGTGCATGATGCAGATCCTGAGTAGGGTCTGGAGAAAGGAGTGATAAAGATTTATCAGGTGGCCTGTAGAGGGAGAGCAAGTTGGTTACCAACGCTAGTTTATGTGATAGCGTTGCTATCCATTAAACGAGTGGAGTTTGAAGGCTGGGAGGAACGGAAAGTGAATGTTTACACTCATATGCATGAAGAGTTGGTACTGGTAAATAATTGGATTCCTAAGGATATCCTGTGGATCAAACTGACACCAAGAACAGCTTTTCAGACGTGCTTGCCATATGGATATATGGTAACAAAGACTTCTAGTATAGCCAAGGGTGCATTGAAGCTTGAAAGAAACCCAGGCATATACGAGAGATACTACAGAAGAGAGTTTTGGTTATTGCATCATTGAAGATATGAAAGACATGGGACATGAGTGATGAAAGAGAAGCTAGACTTCACAGATATTCAGCAAAAAGAGAGTTATTTGAAAGCTAATTATCCATATCTTTGGGAGAGAGGAATAGACATAGGAGAATCATCTGGACCTCTCACACCATTAAGGTCGAAGAGTACATCACCCATACTGGAGGAACCGGAGTTGGATGCCACTCCTTCTTTCTTTACAAGAAAGATTAAGGGATTTGGTACATGAAGAAGATCAGCTATGAGGGGAGAGATCTGAGGTACATCCCTGGATAAAAGATTTGACAGAAATCTTTGATAAGAGTTGGCATGGAACACCAAAAGCAGGAACTCCAGTTTCTGAAACGGAAGACAAAGAAGGAGGGGAGGATGTGGTAGAGCCAACGGAGAGTTCAGACTCTCCAACACCATTGCAATTGAGTTACATGAGTGAAGAAGAAGAAACCCAATGGCATAACTTGGAGGATGAAAACAGAGAGAAGAAATTGGAAGATGAAGAGTATGAAGAAGTAGACCCAACAGTTGAGGTTGAGACTACAACCAGGACATCCCAACCTGTTGGACTTGGATCAAGTGGAGCACTTGGATCACAGGCCAACGAAGGTGTCGGCTCAGGGGGATCAGGCGGGCAGCCTGGATCTGGCTCTGGGGGGACAGGGAGTGTGGGAAGTAGTGCAACTGGAGCTGGAATACTGTGAATATAGTGGGCCAGTAGCAGGGAGTGCTCAGGGGCCAGCACCTGGTGGGAGTTCCACCACTACTATAAGAGGTCCTCAAGGACAAGGACCAGCAGGGGGACCAGCACCTGTCAGTGGGCAGGGTGTAGGGCCCTAGATGGTGGTACAACCAACACGGGCAAAACCACTTTTCCAATATATGCAGGTAAAAAGGATCCTGATGTACACATCAGCCAATTTGACCACATGTGTATTGTGAACAATGAAAATGGCGATGATGCCAAGATGAGACTGTTTCCATGTTCACTTATTAAGAAAGCAAGTGAATGGTATGCAAGATTCCCTGATAATCATTTCCTAACCTGGAATGGCCTGAGTACAGCATTCCGAAACAGGTTTAGGACAAGCAAAACTTAGGATGAAGTGTATGGGAGTTTACAACAGTTAAAGCAAAAGAAGCATGAAACTGTTGAGGAGTACATGGAAAAGATGGAATTGATGATGAAAAAGTTGGCTGCTGTGTCAGCACCAGGGTTACAGAAGACCTGGTTTGTGAGTGGACTAAGACCTGAATTACAAAAGAAAGTGGATATGCTACCCCATAATACAGTGGAAGAGGCATTTGAAACAGCCAACAGAATTGAGCAATTGGGGATGCTCAGAAGAGAGAAAATGGATGATGAGGACTCTGAAGAGGAGTCAGATGAGGAAGAAGAGCAAGAGCTCAAAAGGAAGAGTAAGAAGAAGGAAAAGTTGAAGAGGGAAAACTATGAGAAAAGACTGGAGGAGATCTTAAAGAAGTATGCCACAGAGGCTGCAACACATTGGAGGAAGGGTGTTTGGTGTGCAAAATGCCAGAATGAAGGCCATACCACAGCTAAATGCCACATGAAGGAGAAACACTATACTATCTGTAAAATGGATAACCATTCTACTGAGAATTGTTACTACAACAGAAGAACAGCTGCAAGAGAACCTAGGCAAGTAAGGGTGCATCAAGTGCGGCCCCAGCCAAGAAGAAACAATGATCAGGACCACTATGGAAGGCTTGGTGGTTATAACAATGGTATGGAAGGTAGAGGTAATCCAAGAGGGAATTACCAAGGCAATCCCAGAGGCAACTATTAGGGTAATCCAAGGGGGAATTACCAGCCAGGGAATCAAGATTATAGAAATAATCCCAGAGCAGATCAAGGGCGAGGACCCAATGGTGAAGAACTGTGTTACTATTGTAATCAGGCAGGACATCGCAAGGCAGCCTGTTCATTCTGGATTAGACACCAGAATGAAATGAGAGCTCCTGTGAATGAGGGCCCAGTGGTGGCAGCTCACATGGTTAGGCCATGTGTTGTACAAGAAGTAAGTACAATGATAGTAACCAGAAGCAAAGCTAAACTAATACCTCCAGTAGATGAGGAAGATGATGATAATGAAGATGGCAGTGATGTGCCTGAAGATGATGAGGCTTGTAGAGATGAGAAGGAACTGCACAAAGAAGTGGCTGATACCATAAGAGAAATGCAGAAGAGTACTGATATCCCTATGGCAGATTCCTCTGATTCTGAAAGAGAAGATGAAGTGAGTGAGAATGAAGTGAAGAAAGAAGCTGCACAAGTGCAGGGTAATGAAGGGACTTTGGCTGAAGTGATATGCCAGTCCAAAGCGGAGATTACCATTGGACAGCTATTGGCTGTGGCACCTCATTGTAGGCACAGGCTGTATCAAGCAATTAATCAGATTGCTCATGTGACAGGGCTATACTGTGAAGCCAGAAGGGCGAGAAACAGTCATGGACTTTGATGATTCTATGCCAGTAATCCAAATGAGAATTGGAAGCACAGACTTGACTGATGTACTGATAGATGGAGGCTCGGTAGTGAATATTATGACAGACCAATTAAGGCAGAAGCTTGGTCTGAATAGTATGAAACCAGCCCCCTTCACAGTAACAATGGCAGATCAAAGGAGTGTACAACCATTAGGCTTGATAAGAGGAGTTAAGATACAGATTCAGAAGATGATCTTTAAGATCACAGTGACTGTGTTGAAAATGGATGATGTCATGGAAGCTTACTCCTTATTGCTGGGTTGACCATGGCTGAAACAGGCCAGGGTATTCCATGACTGGAATTCCCAGTTACTAACTGTGCATGAGGGGAAGCGCAAGATACAAATCACCACTAAGAAATCTAGTAGACTACCTGCTACGAGAAGACCTCGAGCAGTCAGAGAGTATGACTGGAGGAAATGACTTGATGAGGAGCAGGAAGCTACCCTGTTTGCTGCACACCAGGAGTGGGAGCAGGTTGCAGAAATGCAACTGGAAGGCCTAAGTTGTTTAAAAGGTATGTGATGTGGTGTAGTAACAGCAACACCAATTGAGGGTGAAACAAGCAGTTACCCACCACATTTCTATGAAGAAAGAGAGGGAGAAATGGAAATCCTAGAAGAACCAGCCATTGTGAGTTTACAGGATGAAGTAGTGACTGGTTGGACAATCACAGCTGATGAGCAGGTGAGAGAAGTGAATGTGGGAACTGAGGAGGAACCGAGAATGGTGAAAGTAGGGGCTGACTTGGAGCCAGAATTCTTTGAGGAAGCTAAGAGTCTGTTCATCAAATACAGAGATGTATTTGCTTGGAGCTATGAGGATCTGAAAGGGATACCACCTGAGATCTGTCAGCATAAGATTGAACTGGAACCAGGGTCAGTACCAATCAAACAGGCAAGGTACAGAATGAATCCCAACTATGCACAGAAGGTTGGGGAAGAGATCAAGAAGTTGGCTGAGGCTAAGTTCATATACCCGATAGAGTATACAACATGGTTGTCACCCATTGTGATAGTTCCCAAGAAGAATGGTAAACTGAGAGTTTGTGTGAACTATAAGAAGTTGAATGCTTGTACAAAGAAAGATCATTTCCCTTTGTCATTCACAAAAGCGGTGGTGGACACTGTGGCAGGCCATGAGATGTACTCATTCATGGATGGCTTCAGTGGGTATAACCAAGTGCAAGTGGCAGAAGAAGACCAGGGAAAAGACAGCTTTCATCACAGACTGGGGTGCTTATGCATACAAAGTCATGCCTTTTGGACTTTGTAATGCACCAACAACTTTTCAGAGAGTGATAAGTGAATCTTTCCATGAGTATCTGGATGATTTCATGCAGGTGTTCTTAGATGACTTCAGTGTGTACAGTTCTAAGAATGAGCACTTGCATAAATTGGAGTTATGTTTGGCCAGATGCAGGATGAGAGGTCTGGGCCTGAATCCAGAAAAGTGTACTTTCTGTGTGAACTCAGGGGTACTTTTGGGACACATTGTGTATAAGAGGGGACTGCTTGTGGATCCCAGAAAGACAGAGGCTATTAAAGCGTCTCCACCACCAGGAAATGTTAAGAGTCTAAGGAGATTCCTTGGACAAACCAGTTATTACAGAAGATTTGTCAGACGGTATGCACAGATAGCAGCACCATTGAACAAGCTTCTGAAGAAAGATGCAGTGTTTGCATAGACAGCTGAATGTCAGCAGGCTTTTGAGGAACTTACATTGTCCGTAACAACTACACCTGTGCTGATTAACCCTCACTGGCATGTAGTATTTCATGTTCACTGTGATGCCTCAGGAGAAGCATTGGGGAAGTGTTAGCCCAAAATGTTACAGGAAACATAGATTCACTTGTGTACTATGCTAGCAGGTTGATGAACAGTGCTGAAAGAAACTATAGCACAACTGAAAGAGAAGCATTGGCAATGATTTATGCAGTCAAGAAATTCAGGCATTACTTATTGGGAAGGAAGTTCATGTTTTATGTGGATCATCAGGCTTTGATTTATCTGGTGAACAAGCCTTTGATAAGTGGCAGGATAGCAAGATGGTTAATAATCTTGCACGAGTTTGAGTTCGAAGTTGTTTACAAGCCTGGCCGTTTGCATCTTGTGGCAGATCACTTGTCACGCCTATCAACAGAAGAGCCCGCCACGGGAGTAGACGACCAACTACCTGATGCGAGTTTATTTGCAGTGGAGGTGCAGGGAAGTGCAGATGTTGGAGATTGCAGTGGCCAATCAGATACTACCTTACTCATGGTCAGTGCCCACCTAGTTATGGGAAGGAGCAGAGGAAGAGAATAGCTATCAAGGCTTTACCCTACACTATGATAGGGGGGGCAGATTGTATAAGCTAGGACCTGATGGAGTTCTTAAACGATGCTTGTACCACCATGAAGTAAATAAAGTTTTGGAAGAAGTTCATAAAGGAGTGGCTGGAGGTCATTTTGGAGAGGAGACTACCAGTAGAAAAATACTACTTGCAGTTTACTGGTGGCCTACTTGTTCAAGATGTGCATAAGTATTGCAAGAGTTGTGATGAGTGTCAAAGGCTAGGACCTTTGCAAAGATCTGGGAAGATGGCTTTGCATCCTACGATGCCTACTGAACCATACCAGAAATGGGGACTAGATTTTGTTGGACCAATAAACCCACCAGCCAGAAATACACAGAACAAGTATATAATCACAGCCACTGATTATACTACAAAATGGGTGGAAGCTAAAGCTCTGAGGGACAACACAGCTAAGTCTACAGCAAGGAATCTGTATGAGAACATACTTACAAGATTTGGCTGTCCCCTGGAATTTATTAGTGACCGAGGAAGTCACTTCATTAATGAGACTATAGAACTATTGACTAAGAGTTCATGATTGTGCACAGGAAGAGTACAACCTATTACCCACAGGGTAATGGGCAGGCAGAAGCCACCAACAAAATACTATGTACTATTTTGCTTAAGATAGTCAATGCAAACAGAACGGATTGGGATACAAAGCTGTTGATAGCTTTGTGGTCATACAGGACTTCATATAAAGTCACCACTAAGTGTACACCATTCCAATTAGTTTATGGTATGGAAGCTTTACTTTCAGTGGAATTCTTGTTACCTACCATGAGAACTGAATGGGGAAGGAGAATGGAATTGGAAGATTCAATTAAAGTCAGGAAACATGAATTATATCATGTGGAAGAAGTACGTGCTGATGCAGCAGATAACATGACCAGAATTCAGATGAAGAGAAGGAAGGATCATTTGATGAAGGTAAATTAAGAACTTTTAAGACGGGTGATTTGGTTCTGTGGTTGCAGAAGAAGGGAAAGATTAAAGCTTCTAAGCTTAAGTCACCATGGAAAGGACCTTATGTCATACAGAAGATGTATGATAACAACACAACCATGTTACAAACCATTAACAAAGAGATGCTGGGAAGAGTCAATGCCAATAAGTTGAAGGGATACAGTGGTATCCATGACAAACCATTGCAGCATGATTTGCATATTGAAACACAAAAACAGTCACGGGCTGCACCGGTGATATCAACGGAGCATGAAGCACTTGTTGTAGAGCCAAATGTGTATGGCCTGAGTGGAGAACATGGATGTTCACACCGTTATCACAGCCCACCACAACATCACACAGCCTATCACAGCCCACCACAGTTTGACACAATCTGTCACAGCCCAACACCGCCCACACGGGTTGCACAGTCCATAGGGTTAGTGACAGGTGGACGCGGGTTAACGTCAGAAAAGTGGCCGGCAAGTGAAATGACAGCTTGGAAGTCAGATTCGGAGAATGTGCCACGAGGTCAGGGGAAGACGGAGGCGTGTCTAAAAACGGGCACGTGGCCACTAGGGCGAAGCACACCACGGGGCATATATTGCAAAAGTGGGTGTCATCATGCAAGAGGACAAATTGGGCCGTCAAACTACCCGGTACATCAACCAAAACTATTTGTGGGCCCATTAATGCATTCAGGGCAAACCCTTTACGAGTACAGAAAAAGGGGACTTTTGCCACATGTGCTGTCCTAGTGGACATTCCAGGTGGGAATGTCCACTGAGGGGGGTAAAATTAAGAAGTTACCCAAGGAGGCAACAGCCAACCAGGAGCGAGAATTTTATGCAGGTGGTTCCCTCCAAGAAACAAGAACAAGAAATTAGAAGAGTTATGAGCGGAAGAGGGGGCTCCGAATAACCAGTGTCTCGATGGGAGGGGCAATCAAAGCTATAACTTTGTAGCTATGGCGGATATTACAGATTATACGCTCGTTTTACTTCTTACACAGTGGCGCAAGGACGGACGGGTTGAGAGTACATTCTCTCTCACTCGATACTTGCAAGCTCCACAGGCTTACATGCACTTACCCGTTCCTTTCTGTGCCAACCATACTTTTATGCTCCACGCCTTGCAAGCTTTCCTAGAGCTATTTCAAACAAGGCCATCTTGTTTGTCTGGAATGAAGAGAATTTGGGGAATGGAGGATGTCAGGGTGAAGAGCACCACGATTCTGCAGAAGCAGACAATTGCTACACCCTAGGCTGTGCAGCTGTTGAAGGAGTTGCGATTGGAAGGACTGCTACGCAAGGAATGGTCCTTGCATCATAGGGCGCTCATGATACAATTCATTCAGAACTTTGAACCTCAGACGGGAGTTACACAAGTGAGGGAGTAGATATAGAGATTACTCCCCAATACTTGCAGCAATTGTTTGAATTACCATCAGGCCGTGTAAATGTGGATGAGCATAGGGCAAGATTGCAGATAGGCAATTTGTTCCAAGAACGGAGTTTCTTTAAGACTCAGGGATACACTTGCACCAAGGCCGAGTACCCAGGGTTAAAAGAAGTTGGTCAGGTTCTGAATGTTCTGTTTGCCATGAAACAGAACCAACAATACCTTAGCAGATCATTCACGGAGGAGATACTGAAAGCCTTGAGGGGGGAAGATGTGGCTTGGGCGGACTTAATGTACAATGGTTTGGTGGAAGAGATGAAGCGGTTACAAGGCACTGCTGCTAAGTCTCCAATCGTTTTGTCTGGCCCAGTGATTGCGCAAATTATTCTTGATTCTTGCATACTTGATGCGCGAGAACGTAAGGAGATGGGAGTGTTTGAGGCAACAACCACTGCAATTGAGGAGCAGGGCTCTTCACATGGTGATTGCAGGGGCAGCACCAGTCCAAGAGACAAAAGAGGGACACGACTATAGTGGCCGATCCACTAGCTTCAATGAAACTGTGAAAAGATGATGTTTCCAGAGCTCTTGTGCAAGATGGGGAACAACAGCACAGAGGGCTGTTATTACTGGAAGCACGACCTTTGGAGAGGGAAGAAGAAGTCACTTTGGTACCACAGCCATCACAGCTAGTTGACTCGGTTGTCTCAAAGGTCCCTCAGTTAGTACATGTTGTTGCACCAGAGCCTATTGCTCTGGAAGTAGAAGGGTTGGACATTCCCACTACAGAGCAGGTCGTGGCAGAAACTAAAAAGGGTGACCTTCTCTATGAAACTCTGGCTTGGTCAGGGAACCAGTGGTACCAGAGGTGCAAAGTTTGTCCAAGGAAATCCCTGCTGTGCATGTGATACCCAAACCTGTGGCAGAGGTTCCAGAGGTAGAATGTAAGGGCACTACAGCGCCTATGGAGAATGAGGTCGTTCAGGAAAAAGATCTTGTGGGAACATGGCCTGAATGGTTGGTGAAATATGACACTGTGGAGGATCAGGGAGAACAGTAGCAAGTTCACCATGAAGATCCACGGCAGGCCATGCTTATGAGTTCTATAAGCAGGACACTCAATTTGTTGGGCACTTATGTGAAATCCCATGTTCCATCGGGGGCTGCTATTTCATGAGCGGCATGAGCATGAGCGGAAAAAAAAAAAACATGAGCGGGCCGAATTGTGTCCACGGAAATAGGGTTAGGAGGCACGGAAATAGGGTCATGTGGACTCGTCATAGCAATGAAATGCAACATTTTATTGCAAATTTGGTGGCAAGCCACGTCTATACAAGTGTGTCCTAACTGTCATAGCAGGAATGGGAACTACTCTCCTACACCTTCCGAGGAACTTGGCCCTCCTTCTTCCTCATCCCCCTCCCCCTCATCCTCCGAGCTCTGTGATGCATCGGTTGCAGTATGCCTCTCAAAAATGTCGTCCTCTCCTTGGGGGACTGTCCACCTCACCTCCTGGGAATCTTCTGCCTCTTCTCCCCCACTTTCCTCAGCAGAATCCAACACAAATCTACGAGCCCGACGGGCTCTAATAGCTGCTGCCTCCTCCTCATCTTCATTTTCTTGAGGCTTGCCTCGTCTAAAATCTGCTGTACACGACTAGGTTCGGAACACCTCCTAATGGACACCGAAGCAAGCCGGGCAGCATAAGTAGGAAGGATGTAGTCCCTTTCTGGACTAGGCATGAAATCCCACAAAAAAAGGCACGTTCCTCCTGCCCATGAACTCCGGTGTAGACGTCCCTCTTGCCGTACTTGGCATCCTACAGTAAGAACAAATCCACTTCAAGAATGTCAATACCAGCAGAAGCAGAAAGGGTAATAGAGAGCGAGGGAGGTGCCTCACGAAATCTGGAGGCAACTAACAATGCGACACCACTCACTCGTACACCGGGTTCCTCGGCCTCGATCCCAACTTGTTCCTCCCCCTGCTCCTTCTCGGATTTTTCCTCATCCTCCGAGGATGCCTCCTCCTCTTTCGGCAGACGTTCAGCCGCTGCAAGTTCCAAGTTGTGGAGGGTAGTATCTGGCTCGAAGGCAAACACATGCCTGTCGGACAACGTCCCTGCCCACATTGAAGCACCTGAGGAACAAAGCGGGCGGTTAATAGCTTGCGGCATGCAATTGCAATCGGGCTAGGGGACAAACTGAGCACGTGAAGGCTTACCCGTGCCGCATGTGAGGTCCAGAATCCGCCCTTGGACATCCGAGCACGTCTCCATGAGGGTTTGGATGAAAACAGGTCTCCGGGTCCGGCTGTACCGCCACGGTTTGCCTGTCTTTGTGTCCTTCGGCATACTGGAGTGGGGCACATAGTTGTAGAGGACATCGTAGGTAACAGGGTCCACAGCGGCATCAACAAGACGACCGTCGTTGCGGAATTTCGAATGTAGACCCTCTCTTCTCACAAAGCAATATGCCTCAAACACCAATATCTGCACATCCAACAAAGAGGGGATCAACTCCGGGATCTAGTTTAGATACACCACAATATGAGGTGAATGCAATAGATTGAGAACTTACACTTTGGCCCTCTGTTCCCAACCCCTATGTATTGATGCAGAACCATTTTTTGAGGAGGACCGGGGTGACACTTTTCCACCTTGCCACCGCATTCTCTGTGGTCTTCCCTCTTGTGGCAAGGACAACCACACATCCACCGTCATCCAGAAGCATCCCCGCCAGCCCAAACCCGGCTTTCCAGTAGTCCTCAGTAAACCTGTTCCAGGTGGGCACACCATCCAGACCCTCCAGCAGCTCCCCATCTGGAATGTCGAGGAGAATCATGTCGCAAGCTCTCTCCACCTCAACCCCCCCCCGAGTGCTCTTGCAATCCGTGCTCACAGCCGTGAAGAATTCCATCATGGCTTCAAAACCAGGGGTGTCTTTAGGCTCTGTATCGGCAGCCCCTCTCTTGGCTTTTGCTCCGCCAGAGACTTGCTGTGTGCCACCTTCTTCGCCCTAGCAGCGAGAGCGTCAAGGAAGCTCTCATTGACGCATTGGATGATGGTTGGAGGTTCTAGCTTTGGCCTGTGCATAAACGTCACCGCCGAATACCGTCGTGTAGGCTCGCCCTCAAATGCCAACTTCTTGGCAGAGCCAGTCCCACTCCGAACTGACTTGGGAACTCGGATGACGGGTGACTAGGTAGCAGCAACAGCAGTCGTAGGACCTTGAACAAAGTCGTCGTCCGAGTCACTCTCTTGGGTCCCCTCCTGCGCCTGCTCCGATGCCCCGATGGTTTTCTGTTTGGGTGCTGCAGGTTTCCTTGTCCTTTGGCCTTTACTCTTCTCATTCAATTTCTCTGAATTCCTGCCTGAGCAAGCTCTGCCGCTTTCCTGGAGTTCGCAAGCGCTTTTGCCTCTTTTGCACCCAGCGGAGGCAGCGGAGCCCGGTTTTGTTGGGCCTCAGCATCCAGCTTCAATTGAAACTCGGATGGGTCGAGCATGCAGGGCGGAAGGTCCACATACCAAGGGCAATCACGCAAATGTTCCAGATGCCACTCCTTCACAATATCGTCAGTGTACATGGAGTCAGCCCCAGGGTTCCTCCATGCCAGGAAGAATGGTGGCTCGAAAGAGAGATGACCTTTCTCCAAAAGGGAGAACTTGCAGTACCTGCATTCATGAAAAACTCAATGAGGTCCTTGAACTGCAAATTCGGCGCCATTTTCCCAGGTTGGGGCGGATCTGAGTGGCCTAGAATGGAAAAATGGTGCCGAATTTCGGTTTTCGGTGACAGCCACCCTAGGGACTTAGCCATCTTGGGAGCCCTGAACTGGAAATTCGGCGCCATTTTTCCCGGTTTAGCCCGAAGATGGCTAAGTCCCAGAACGGCAATAGGGCCTAGAACTGGAAAAATGGCGCCGAATTTCCAGTTCAGGGCCAGCCACCCTAGGGACTTAGCCATTTTCGGAGCCCTGACTGGAAATTCGGCGCCATTTTCCCAGGTCCGGCCTGAAAATGGCTGTCCCATATGGCCTTGACCTGGAAAAATGGCGCCGAATTTCCAGTTCAGGGCCAGCCACCCTACTTAGCCATTTTCGGAGCCTTGATCTGGAAATTTGGCGCCATTTTCCCAAAGACCAATTTTCATGCACCACATGAGGCCTCTAACATCCTGAAATGCAAGGACTTGAAAGGAAGGCATCGCGTATGTACCTTTACAGAAGGCGCATTGCTGCTTTGTCCGCGTTCGGCTGGTCGGTGAACTCGTGGCTCCGGCATGTGGTATCTCCCGAAAGAATAGGTCGGTTTTGTAGAGTAGAAAGTACCTCGTCACATAGTCGCGTAGGGTCTCTGCTGCAGGAGAAATCTCCATCTTGAACTGATATGCTTGTGTGTCCAGCTGCTCTTGCGCATTCGTCGTCACCTGTGGAGATTCTCCATCAGATCGCATTCCTGAAAAAATACAATGAATCCACCCCCTACAAGAGTAGAAGCGCCAAAACGAAGCGTGGGGAAGTACCTGAAACCACCATGTCTTGCGGTTCATCCACATGTCGAATGTGGGGTCAGACAGTTTGTCCGGTTTGGGGAAGCTCCACATGTCCCTTATACTTTGGGAACCATTCCAGATTTGGAGCCACCGGGTCTGTCCAACCACCCAGCATATTCGTAAGCGCCAAACACCACAAAAACGAGTTGTTGCCACCACAATTTGGTTAAGAATGTATCACCTTTTATGCACCATCCACATAGGATGTGGCTAGACGATGGAGCTTCTCCAATGTCATCGTGGGCTTCAGAGCGCGGGAGTAGTGCTTCCCCACCTCCACCAGAAAGTCGGCACCAAGGGCGGGATCAGCTATGGCCACATACTTTACCATCCGCGACTTGTACTTTATGCGGGCCCTGGCCTCCGCAGCTTTGAGATACGATTCGAGTGCCGGGAGGGTTAGATTCTTCTCCTCTTACTCCATGTAGAACCTCCGCGCATGTGCCAAATCCTGCTGAATTTTTGTCTGTCAAGAATGCGCACATAAGATTAGAGATCCTGCTCAACACTTTTTCTTCTATTGGGGGAGGAGAGACAGATTAGCTCAACAAAACAGTCAGGAGCTTTACCCGAAATATGTAGTCCACCATGGCGTCCATGCTCAGCCTATACCAGGTTCGGTCTGCCTTTGCCTCCGACTTGCGCAGGAGGTCGGCACTGAGCGAATTGGCAAACTCTTGCACCCCCTGCTTCCCGACATCCTTCACTCGGAAGAGCATATGGGACAAGTTGGTGGCAATGAAGGCATTCTCAGTCACCCTGCAATGCCACATTTCCATCAACCAATTCTGAAATGGGAATTTACAACAAATATGAGGATTCGCAATGAAATGACTTACAATCGGATGGGTCCAAAAGCAAGAGGCGTTTGTAACTTATGAGTTGATGTCCGCATTGCAGCTTTGAGAAGACTGCGATCTTTGGGCCCCGCAACCTTCAACACAACACACACTCCACGGCGAAATGCCAATCGAGGTCGTTGGGGTGGGCTTCGTCTATGTGCTCCATCCATGCCAGGAGGCGATGATTGCCGTCCCACACGTAAAACATCTTTCCGGACAAGTGCTGGAAAAGAGGATCAATAACAATCGATCTCTCGAACTCCTCATTTCGCCTTTGCCAATGAGGACCCCATTTGTCCACCTCATCGGAAGTGTGGCACGGGAAGCTCCGTGGTCGTTCTCAATGGAAACGTAAAACGCGGCAGACCCCATTCGATATCCATCCTGGAAAGAGAATTTCAGCTTGTCGATATCGCCTGGGAGGGCAGGTCTCACCACCTGCAAAGACACCAAGCGGCAAAGGGGAATTCGAAGCTTGGCCGGGTACACCATGCCCCCGCACCCTGCCAATGTTGCTGTGTGGGTTGCCTCCAACATCTTGGCAGCGGCCAACTTCATATCCGCCTCCGACATGACGTCTGCTGCAGAGGGGTTCTCCGGCAGCCCACCAGGACCGCCAAATCCAGCCTGTATGCTGCGGGTTTGGGCCTGGGGATGTCCGGGAGGATGTCATCCTGGTCAGAAAGCTCGTGTCGTCCTCCTCAACATGGTTCGTGGCGGCCATCTCCCCGGCTTCACCTCGAACTTGCACAATCCGTGCTCTTGGTGGTGTTCTTTCCTCTCCTCCACTCTCCACCGTATGGGTAATTGCGGGGGCTGCTCTTGTCCGATGGTGTAACCGGTGTGCTGCCTCTTTGTGGTGTCTTGGAGGGATCCACCGTCTCTGTGCATCCCTCGCTTACATTGACATCTGTCATTTGGGCACCCCTGGCCTCTTCAGTGGCCTTTTCTCTTTCCTCCTCCTGGCTAGCCTTTTCGCCTGTTCTTTTGTTCTTTTGCCCTCTCTTTGCCCTCTCACGGGCTTTCTGATTCTTACTAGGGCTAGCAGCAGGGGAGCCCTCCAGGACGACCACCTTTGATTGAGGAGAAGGAACACCCTCGCGCGCACTGCTCTCACTCCCCCCTCCGCAGCCCGTGACGGCTCTCTCTCTCGCCGGGGATTGCATGTGCTTAGCTTTCTTCTTCTTCTTTTTGCGTGGGCGGGCCCTACTGCATGTGCATCAAAAACCTCCATTGCCGGATCTGCTGTCCTCACGTCCTCACGCCCTTCACCTGCCATGCCGCCTGCACCAACCTCCCCAATGCCTATTCTGTCGTACCCTCGCTGCAGGTCCTCCCGTCCACCAACAAAAGGTTGAAGTTTGCCCTCTCGCCCCAAGTTGGGCGATTCAAACATGCGATGAGTTGGAGCGGTCGATGATACCACCAGCGTGCCGGGCTCGTCGTCACTCTGTCATTCCCAAAATGGTCAGAACCAACGTCGGTGCCAAAACCAACATGGCAACGAGCAGCGCAACCACCATAGCAACAATCGTGGAACAACAATGAAAACAAAACAAGTTTAGGAAGTATGGAGTGCCATGGAACAACAATGAAAACAAAAATCCAACCAATGCCTAAGAATGACATGGCTCCAGCGATGCCAGGATGAAGATGCAAAAAAAAGCGAAACAACAAAGAAAGCGAAAGCGAACAAAACGAAAGCAGAAGTGGCTTGCCTGAGAGTACTCTCGGCTTCAGTTGGCGCGGTTGTGAGCAAGACACTGGAATCTCCTGCTGGAGCTTAAGTTTGGCCATGCGAGAGATTGGCCGTCGTCCGTAGTACAAAGCTTTCAACTTCCGCCGCGGTCTGGATGTGAGGTCTCTCTCAGGAGAGCCACGCCCTTCAGGCGGCATAAGTCCCAGCCAAAATGGAAAAAGATCTTAGTTTTTTGGGATATATGCCTCGAATAGAAGTTAATCCAAGATTAGCATCAGATTTAGGGTACGTATCGAGGAAGCCATGTGTCGCCAGCCCGAATAAAAACGGACGGCGGTGGACATTTAATGCCCATCCGCCAGGTACGGCGCGCGCAAAAATTTTTCCGTCATGCAGGTAATTCGAGGCAGCAGGGATGGAAATTCAGCGCGAATTTCCACCACGCAGGTAATTCGGAGCCGGATGGATGGAAATCCGGCGCCGGATTTCCATCCTGCCAAGGTAGGGAGGCGCGCGAAATTTCCGCCACGCAGGTAATTCGGAGCCGGATGGATGGAAATCCGGCACCGGATTTTCATCCTGCCAGGTAGGGCGGCGCGCGAAATTTCCGCCACGCAGGTAATTCGGAGCCGGATGGATGGAAATCCAGCGCCGGATTTCCATCCGCTAGGTTGGTCGGAGCGGATGGAAATCCCGGCGCCGGATTTCCATCCTGCCAGGTCGGCGCGCGAAATTTCCGGCAGGGAGCCAATGGATGGATCCCGGCGCCGGATTTCCATCCTGCCAGGTAAGGTGGCACGCGAAATTTCCGCCACGCAGGTAATTCGGAGCCGGATGGATGGAAATCCGGTGCCGGATTTCCATCTGCCAGGTTGGTCGGAGAGCGGATGGATGGAAATCCGGCGCCGGATTTCCATCCTGCCAGGTAGGGCGGCGCGCGTAAACCGCCACGCAGGTAATTCGGAGGCGGATGGATGGAAATCCGGCGCCGGATTTCTATCCGCTAGGTTGGTCCGGATGGATGGAAATTCAGCGCCGAATTTCCATCCGGCAGGTAGGGCGCGCGCAAAATTTGCGTCATGCAGGTAATTTCGGAGCGGATCAGGATGGAAATTCGGCGCCGAATTTCCATCCTGCAGGTAATTCGAAGCCCGGATGGATGGAAATCCGGCGCCGAATTTCCATTCGCCAGGTAAGTTGAAGCGCCGAATTACCTTCCTGCAGGTAATTCTGAGCGTTGCCGCTTGGTTTTTCGGAGAAAAAACAAACTAAACTGTTAGTTTTGTGGCTGAAGTCCACTTTTAGACACGTTTTTCATGGAATCCTTGACTGCTAATTCGGCGCCGTTTTTCCATCCTGGGTTTTTTTATATCGTCCCAGTTTTGGGCCTCACCCACCCCGACCGGACTTCCTCTGAGGGGGCCCGGATGGAAATTCGGCGGCGAATTTCCATCCGGGGGATGGTCTCTGTCGGACAGGTGCCGGCCTCTACGCCCGAGGCGACTTCTTCCGGCCGTCACCCGTTCGAAATTCGGTGCCGAATTTCCGTCCAGGGGTTGAAATGTGACGGCCAGGTGCCGGCCTCTCCCCCCTCCCCGACTGCATCCGAATGGCCCCCGGATCGAAATTCAGCGCCGTTTTCTCATCTGGGGAGGTTTTTATGTCGGCCAGTTTTCAATCTGCCCCCCCGACATGACTTCGTTTGGGGGGGCCCGGATGGAAATTCGGCGCCCGAATCTCCATCCAGGGGATGCTCTCTGTCGAACACGCGCTGGCCTCTATGCCCGAGGCGACTTCATCCGGGCTTCCTCTGTTGGATATTCGGTGCCGAATTTCCGTCCGGGGGTTGTAATGTGAGGGCCAGGTGGCGGCCTTTCCCCCGAGCCGACAGCATCCGAACGGTCTCGGATGGAAATTCGGCACCGTTTTTCCATCCGGCGAGGTTTTTATGTCGGTCAGTTTTCGGCCTGACGCCCCGACACGGACTTCATCCGAATGGAAATTCGGCGCTGAATTTCCATCCGGGGGTTGTTCTCTGTCGGACAGGTTCCGGCCTCTCTGCCCGAGGCGACTTCATACGTGGCGGCCCTGCGGTGCTGTTATTCGTGCCGAATTTTCATCCGGGGGGTAGTAATGTGACGGCACGGTGCCGACTTCTCCCCTTCAGCTGACATCATCCGGACGGCCCCCCACTTTCTGACTGCATACCGTTGGCAGTTATTGCGCAAAGACCAGGGGCCGCATTCCTGAGACAAGGTTCATTAACACTCTAACTGTGGATTTTTTGAGATAGTTGGCTCCCTGGATTTGGATCAGGCTTCGTCGCTCGGACAAATCGGCACCGCATTCCTTCCCATCGCTGCATCATCCCCCTTCTACCAGGGAGCTTGCCCGCACGCCATCCTGGGAGTCTTGTGTGCACATCCCCATGGCGGAAAACCCCGAGCGCTACAGTGTACTGCCTCCTCACGAGCATAGAGCTTCATTTCCGTGCATAGGAGACATCTGCCGGGTGATGGAGAAATATCTGTGCGTTCGTAACCACCTTAAAACCGGGTCGGTTTTTTTGGAGGAGGAAAGGAAGGACTCAAACGGCGTTGTTGTCGAGAGTATTGTTGTGCTCCACGATGATTTTGGCGATGGCAGGAATGGCGAGTTCCACCATCGGACAGCGTCATATACAGGGCTGTTGGGGACTTCATTTGCCCGCCAAATGCACCTTCTATCCTGGCGCCTTCCACGAAACAATCCGCGAATCAGAGAGTGGCTACCTCAAAGAGAGAAGTCCGCAATGAAGTAAATCCAGAGCCGAACCCATCTATGAAGACGAGCGAGAACCGGGTTGTTCACAACCTGTCCGACTCAGACGAGGTCATGGAAGTTCCGAGGTCGTCCTGGAGATCAGGCAAGTCCTCAATGGACGTCAGTGGACGAGGGAGTCATATTCCTAGCACGAGCACCGCAGTTCGATCTATTCTTGAAATTCTGCGAGGGCTTCACATGGAGGGACACCGCTCGGAGCTAGCCGGGCTGGACTACAGCAAGTTCGCAATTAAATCGGGTACATGCCTTCCCGCAGACGTCGACGGTAATATCTTCTTTGAGTTCCCTCCTCGGACGGACTACTCGAGGGCGTCCGGAATGTTGACAAATGACAATTGCTATTTGTGAGATGAAAGGAGAGGACACACAATCGGAGATGCTTCTTTGGCAGGGAATAAACGAACAGGTGGCCAAGGCGGGATTGCCCCTTCCCAATTTCCGTGGTTTCATGGCGGACAACGCACAAACAAATTGGGCTGCCATCCGAAGGGTGTACGGGCAAGACCCCAATGTTCCCATGGAAGGCAAGGAGAGATCTTGTGGGTTCCATTTTCTACAGAGCCTTTCGCAGTACACAACCAGGCTCGTGGCGCCAGATTTCAGAGAGGAGCACCGTTCCATGTGTCTTGCATGGAAGCGCGCTCCCACCTTGGATGATGCAGACACACAGTTTGCATGTATACGGGCTTGGTGGACATCGTCAGGTGCTGTAAGGAAATCAGACGAGGGAGCAATGGTCAGTTGGCTAGCATGGTGGCATTATCGTTTCCTCCAGTTCGGCGACTATATGCGGGAGGTGAGTTGCACGAATTCGCGTCCCGTTGAATATTATTATTCTTGGCATTTTTTGTAACTTGTTTGTAACCTCAACATGTGCTTGTGCAGGAAATGTGTCTCGACTCCGACACCGACATGCCCACGACAAACATGGCCGAATCAGTGCATTCTTCCTGGCGTGCCTCCTCTGCGGCGCATCTGGTGGACATCCTCACTGCCACAACGGAGGACATTGTGTGATGTCAATTATGCAGCAATGCAGGTACAACGAGTTCTTGAAAGAGAAAACAGTGGGCCTTGGGGCCGGACAGGCAGGAAATGCTGATGCGGACTGCCTCCAGATCGAAGAATCCTCGGAAGTGGGCGGCGGCCTTGCGAGAGGGCCTTCGGGACACACCATTGCTTCGAAGAGGCCAACATTTGGAAGGAGATGTTCATACCCGTCCAGTGAGACGAAGACTTGACGAGGCACCTGGCGGGGAAGAGGATTCATGGCAAGCTGACAAGAATATTCGCACGCTCCCTCGTGGTCCTGTGATGTTGCCCGAGGAGGTCTCGTCGAGCACTGCAAGTCCTGCACGTTCAAGATCGCCATCTCCTTTGAGCACAGGGCACGTGCCCGAGGAACATAACGAGCCATCTGTAGTAACGCAGTACAACATACCCATTGTGGAGACAAGAGTGTCGGAGTCACAGTGGAGAATTGCAAGGACATTGCCGGCATTTCGAGGGAAGTGCTGCGCCATTCAGGTGGATACGATAGCACGTTGTGGTGAGATGATTCGGAGGAACCCACACGGTGCTGTACCTGCACTTTGTTTCAGCGGCAGATTTTTGACTCCCACATTGCTCTCACGCCACAACGCAAACGTTTTGGTTCTGTAGGCACGACATAATGACTTGTGTATTTGGCAAGCCCAAATACGGGATTCAGGGAATGCCGGAGCCTCCGGGCGTCTGGCCTGTTGCACCGGGTTGCAGCCTCTCTCAGAATGAGGCGGATGCTCTATCTGCAGCAGGATTTCGAATGGTGCAACGCACAGATGTCCCGGCCACGCATTTCCAGTTCCTCAGACCCAGCCATTGCAGACTGCTCGGTCCAGTAGAGACGGATTGGACAATTCTGCACATCCCACAATGCGATTCGGAAAAAGTGAAGAGACACACCCTCCCAACAAGTTGAATGAGACTCGGATTGCCAATGCTCTTGGGATGGCTTGCACTATTCAGAGCTCCGTGGACGTACCTCCACCCGGCCTTGGGCGGTGTTTATCGGATGGCAACGGCCGGCTCGGCTGTACGCGACGATGTATACACAACACAATTACGATTGGAGTGGAGCCGACTTGCAATTGTACGGACTTCTCGTTTGATTGAAGCAAAGAAGGGTTCAAAGTATTATCCGTGCAAGCATCTGTATTACATTTAACCTGAAGAGGTTGAGGGAACGTGACTATTGATGACTTTATTCATGCACCGGCGTTGAGCGTGAAGAGCTGCACAAACTCCTCCTTAGGGATTCCAGAATCATTGATGGGCAAAGGGAATCCTCCATATGGATATTTTCAATTGCATTTTCATGTATTAGATTTTTTTTTGCAGTGTAATGAAATGCACCCCAAAACTCCTGGAATGAGGCAATATTCCATTCAACTGAGATCCAACAGAAGCAGTTGTGGGGCCATTTCTGGAAAAATGGCGCCGAATTCTCTATATTTTGGGCCAAAAACTGGCTAAGTCCAACATGCACTGGTACCCCTGTGTCTGGAAAAATGGCGCCGAATTTCCCTATTTTGGGCCGAAAACTGGCTAAGTCCGAACATGCACGGGAACGATGTCTGGAAAAATGCGCCGAATTTCAGTTACATGGCCCAGAACTGCCCAACATCTGTGCAAATCCCCGGCACCATGTACCGAAATTCGGTGCCACATTTCCAAATTTTGGGCTTACACACATGTCATGAGGGGACCTATAGCCGCGGAATTCGGCACCATTTTTCGTCAAAGAGACCTATTACCGCAAAATACGTCGCGGTTTTTTCCGGTTACGGACCCTATTACCGCGAAATTCGACGCCATTTTTGCACATGTCGCTGGGAATTGGCATGAGCGGAAGACGAAATATCATGAGCACAACTCTCAAAACTACAATTTCCCCTTCAAGGTGCCGAATAATATATTTGTTTTTTCTGACACATTCCATTAAATTAATGTTTTATAATGTTTTTTATTTTTGAAATTTGTACTTCTGCTCATGAAAAACCGATTGTCTTGCTCCTCCGCTCATGCCGCTCATGCCGCTCATGCTCATGAAATAGCTAACCTCGTTCCATCTACACAATTGGCAGCTTTGAGGGAGGAACTCAAGCAGGAGTTTGAGGCTAGAATTGCCACTGAGTGTGCAAACAAGGTGGATGTGGAAGCCAACCTCAAGTTGCAGAAAGAATTGGAGGACACCAAGGCTGCCCTGCAGCTAGCAAAGGGGAATCTGATTGAAGCGGGTCTGGAGCAGGGGAAATTGCATGAAGCACATAAGCAGCAGCTATACCAATTGCAGGTGCAGCATGAGGGCAAATTGCAAGAAGTGAAGGTGCTTCATACAGAGTTAGAGACAGTTCATCAGATAATGACCATACAATGTGCCATACTAACAACTGCTCTGGAACAAACTGCCTTAGAAGTTAACAGACAAGCAGAGAGATGTATGATGGCCAAGGCTGAGATAGTAGAGAAGGTGAAACTTATTGCTGATCTGAAGGCTACTCTCCGTCGCAATGAGGATACTTTCCAATAGTACAGTCAGGTTGAGGCTGAGAAGGGAAGGTTCATCCTGCAGTTGTAGCAATCACTCACGGGCCACAAGAATAAACTCTCTGTGGCTAACAAGGTTTGGAAGGAAGCCAATAATCTGCCTGCTGCCTATGTGGCCCTGGTTGAACCTCATGTAGAGCGCATGGAGGCTTTACAACAGCAGTTAGATGTGTACAGACTCAAGGAGGAGCAGGCTCTCAGATGTGCTACACAAGACTTGGTGGATAATCATCTTATGCAAGTATGGTTAACACAAGGGCCGGGGGAAGAGAAGGCACCGCGAAAGCTCACTCAGGGGGAGATGAATGATCTCAGATTGCAGGTGCAGAACATTGCCACAACTACTATAGACAATGTCTATAGTAGCATAGCGGAGTTACAGGATGATGTGGAAGGCCTGCAAACTCAAGTGGATGACTTGAGTTCCAATATTGACAAAAGAGTCTTTATTCCTGAGGAGCAGCTGGTGGCTACTTATTTGCATGCCAGGACTCTGATTTTCTAGTCTTCATCACAAGAGGTGCAAAGATTGCCAGCAGTAGGAGGGACAGCGGCGGCAATATCACAACCTCTACAGCAGGTGGCTGTGCAGGTGACTGACGCTGTTGATACCATGGCGCAGCCACAGTCTGAGGTTTGGGGGGATGCTGCTTTCAACCCACCTAGGACTCCTGCTGCGCGGGAGTACAATCGGGCTATGATTATGCCCTTCAACCAAATTCCCATTGTGATGGATTTGGCTTGGAAGGAATTCAGTCCTCCACAGTCTTTGGCACATTATTACCAGATCATGCGCGTTTGGTTGCCAGTGGCAACTCGGACTAAGGTTCTTCCGAACAATCGACCCATTGAGGATCATCATTTTGCAAGGTACTGGTCTGAGGCAGGCACCATGCTGAAAGAATTGCCTTCCAGGTTGTTCATGGGTACATCTACACCAAGACCAAGGAGGTATCTAGTATTGTCATGGGCTATGAATTGTACTATGCTGCTTGTTTCCTTGCACGTTATCACATTGAGCAGCAGAAGATGCAGTCAAGATTTCTGAGTTATTCCAGTGGAGATCATTGGGTCTTACCTTCAGTTCCACCTCATATGTATCTATATGATGCGAAACTCATGATGCAGAAGGATTCCCAGCTTCGTTCATGGTTTAATTTGGCTTGGAACAGCTTGGCCAAAGAAAAATTGGGCCCTGATGATATTTTTTATAAGGGACATGAACCCTGGAAATACTTACACTGTTCCAAAGTCATTGGCACACCTCTCACCTATACGGCCAAGGAGTTCAGGGAACTCACTCATTTTGCTTGCAAGCGATTAAAACAAGTAGTCCAGTTCAAGCTTCTAGACATGGTGGGCCAACACTGCATGCCATGCAGGATTCCTGGGGAACCACTTGAGGTTCGGCCGCCGAAACACCTCAAGGGGGAAGATGATTCTGATACTACTGGTTCTACAGAGGAACCTTTTGACATGGCGGAGGACTATGCACTCCAGATGGAAGAGAAGAAACTACAACACACCCTATGTAATTTCGACGATTTAGTTTGACGCTGGCGTTGACTGTTGTCACTTTCGACTGTTCCAACCATTTTGCAGTCAAAATTTACATTAAAATATTCGAAGTGCTAGACAATCGCGAAAATTTTGACTGTAGTGAGAGACTTTGACTATCTAAAGTGAGCTGACTGAGACAACCACTTAAACAATGGCACGTGTAATCACAATATATAAATTATATAGCAATATATATATGTGGATAATAAAAAGTAAAAACATTTAACTATTTTTTTACTGACCTATCACATTAATATTAAACTAATCGTGTGCTGGTTAATGTTAGTGAAACAAAACAACTGAATTATATGAACGAATGATAAACAAAACGCCTTGCTGGCAGCTATTGGATGAACGTATCAAACATAATTTTTGCGCACTGGATGAACGTATGAATGAATGATAAAGCAACTATTGGATGAATGTGTGAACGCATAGATTGATGGAAAACCCAAAATCCAGCTATCTCTGAATACATTCATCCATCAAGAGATGTACCTATCACGTGCGTGAACAAAAGGGGGTTAATTTAATACCCCCACATACAAACTATGTATATATTAAGAGGCTGGAAAATTTACAAAAGTATATATACATACTTTTAGGGGGAAATTTCAAATGGGTGTATGTAGCTTACTGGTAAGGGCTCTCCCTGCCCGCCGTGGCGTCGCGGTTTCAAACTCCTCGCGTTGTTTTTTTTCCCCTTCATGCACTAAGCCCCACTAAGCCCTATCGCTGCTGTGCGCACTATGTCCTTGTAAAAAGAACAACCTAACAATCTATCAGCGACACACGGTTATGGGTTTCCCTCCTATCGAGGTTAGCTATTTCATCAGCATGAGCGGCATGAGCGGAGTAGCAAGACAATCGGTTTTCATGAGCAGAAGTACAAATTTCGAAAATAAAAAACATTAAAAAAATTAATTTAATGCAATGTGTCAGAAAAAACAAATATATTATTCGGCACCTTGAAGGGAAAATTGTAGTTTTGAGAGTTGTGCTCATGATATTTTGTCTTCCGCTCATGCCAATTCCCAGCGACATGTGCAAAAATGGCGTCGAATTTCGCGGTAATAGGGTCCGTAACCGGAAAAAACCGCGATGTATTTAATAGGTCTCTCTGGCGAAAAATAGTGCCGAATTCCGCGGCTATAGGTCCCCTCATGACAGGTGTGTAAGCCCAAAATTTGGAAATGTGGCGCCGAATTTCAGTACATGGTGCCGGGGATTGCACAGATGTTGGGCAATTCTGGGCCATGTAACTGGAAATTCGGCGCCATTTTTCCAAACACAGGGGTACCAGTGCATGTTGGGACTTAGCCAGTTTTTGGCCCAAAATAGAGAAATTCGGCGCCATTTTTCCAGAAATGGCCCCACAACTGCTTCTGTTGGATCTCAGTTTGAATGGAATATTGCCTCATTCCAGGAGTTTTGGGGTGCATTTCATTACACTGCAAAAAAAAATCTAATACATGAAAATGCAATTGAAAATATCCATATGGAGGATTCCCTTTGCCCCATCAATGATTTCTGGAATCCCTAAGGAGGAGTTTGTGCAGCTTTCACGCTCAACGCCGGTGCATGAATAAAGTCATCAATAGTCACGTTCATCCTCAACCTCTTCAGGTAAATGTAATACATGCTTGCACGGATAATACTTTGAACCCTTCTTTGCTTCCATCAACGAGAAGTCCGTACAATTGCAAGTCGGCTCCACTCCAATCGTAATTGTGTATACATCGTCGCGTACAGCCGAGCCGGCCGTTGCCATCCGATAAACACGCCCAAGGCCGGGTGGAGGTACGCCCACGAGCTCTGAATAGTGCAAGCCATCCCAAGAGCATTGGCCATCCGAGTCTCATTCAACTTGTTGGGAGGGTGTCGTCTCTTCACTCTTCCGAATCGCATTGTGGGATGTGCAGAATTGTCCAATCCGTCTCTACTGGACCGAGCAGTCTGCAATGGCTGGGTCTGAGGAACTGGAAATGCGTGGGCCGGGACGTCTGTGCGTTGTACCATTCGAAATCCTGCTGCAGATAGAGCATCCGCCTCATTCTGAGAGAGGCTGCAACCCGGTGCAACAGGCCAGACGCCCGGAGGCTCCGGCATTCCCTGAATCCCGTACTTGGGCTTGCCAAATACACAAGTCATTATGTCGTGCCTACAGAACCAAAACGTCTGCGTTGTGGCGTGAGCAAATGTGGGAGTCAAAAATCTGCCGCTGAAACAAGGTGCAGGTACAACACCGTGTGGGTTCCTCTGAATCATCTCACCACAGCGTGCTCTCGTATCCACCCGATGGCGCAGCACTTCCCTCGAAATGCCGGCAATGTCCTTGCAATTCTCCACTGTGACTCCGACACTCTTGTCTCCACAATGGGAATGTTGTACTGCTTTACTACAGATGGCTCGTTATGTTGCCCGGGCACGTGCCCTGTGCTCAAAGGAGATGGCGATCTTGAACTGCAGGACTTGCGGTGCTCGACGAGACCTCCTCGGGCAACATCACAAGACCACGAGGGAGCGTGCGAATATTCTTGTCAGCTCGCCATGAATCCTCTTCCCCGCCAGTGCCTCGTCAAGTCTTCGTCTCACTGGACGGGTATGAACATCTCCTTCCAAATGTTGGCCTCTTCGAAGCAATGGCGTGTCCCGAAGGCCCTCTCGCAAGGCCGCCGCCCACTTCGAGGATTCTTCGATCTGGAGGCAGTCCGCATCAGCATTTCCTGCCTGTCCGGCCCCAAGCCCCACTGTTTCCCTTTCAAGAACTCGTTGTACCTGCATTGCTGTATAATTGACATCACAATGTCCTCCGTTGTGGCAGTGAGGATGTCCACCAGATGCGCCGCAGAGGAGGCACGCCGGAAGAATGCACTGATTCGGCCATGTTTGTCGTGGGCATGTCGGTGTCGGAGTCGAGACACATTTCCTGCACAAGCACATGTTGAGGTTACAAGCAAGTTACAAATAATGCCAAGAATAATATTCAACGGACGCGAATTCGTGCAACTCACCTCCCCGCATATAGTCGCCGAACTGGAGGAAACAATAATGCCACCATGCTAGCCAACTGACCATTGCTCCCTCGTCTGATTTCCTTACAGCACCTGACGATATCCACCAAGCCCGTATACATGCAAACTGTGTGTCTGCATCATCCAAGGTGGGAGCGCGCTTCCACGCAAGACACATGGAACGGTGCTCCTCTCTGAAATCTGGCGCCACGAGCCTGGTTGTGTACTGCGAAAGGCTCTGTAGAAAATGGAACCCACAAGATCTCTCCTTGCCTTCCATGGGAACATTGGGGTCTTGCCCGTACACCCTTCGGATGGCAGCCCAATTTGCTTGTGCGTTGTCCCGCCATGAAACCACGGAAATTGGGAGGGGGCCATTGCCATGGGGGCGTGCAGGTTACTTCCTTTGGCCTGGGTGTCAAGGGCATCTCCATGTTTGGCATGTGTGTCCTCCTTCTCGCACATTCAAATAGCCAAGAAGCAAATCTCACAAATAACAATTGTCATTAGCATCCTGCAGTGGGTGTCGTAGACATGTGCACCCATTGTCACCCACTGGTGATTTGTAATTCGCTTGATATGGTCGAACATGACCCAACTGTTTGACAAGTCCCCACTCGTCATCCTGTCGACCAGTTGGACGCCGCTGCCAGGTCCACACGTGGACATTTTGAATACGAAACAACGATCTGCCTCAGTCCCTTGTCCTGGAAACCTACTTCCATGAATGTAGTCATATCCACATCGTCGCTTCACCTCCAGAATGGAGTGCATATCCGAGCCACGCCCAATTTTCTGTTTGCATGAGACAATGTGGTTTCGGACATTCGGTGAACAGACGTGGGACACCGACTCCAGCAATGCCTCCATTTCCTTGTCATCGAGAGGAACTCTATCGAAGCCGTCTTCCGACATAATTCTGGCCAATGCCATCTTATGGGCGGCTTGGAGCTGTATCTGTTTGGGTTTGGCACCCGGTCTCAACTTAACCTCCTCCTGAACGAGCTGCTCTGCCTCGTGGGCAGCCTCCCGCGAGTTCCCCCTCGCCAATTTGTGACAATGGGAACCAACGTGTATGCAAGCTCGGGTGAGGTCAGGGAAACGGTGCAACACATAGAACTGCTTGGCATTACAAACAGACATGCAGTGTGGTGGTTCTTTGCAATGCGCACACTTAAATGTGGAGTTTGGAACCTTCTCCTGAGCTCGAAATGGTTGATGAGCTGTGCCTGTCCAATCGGTCTCGTTCCTGTGACCTCTGGATTTAAAATGGAAGCAAGTTGGGGAAAAACACCGCAACGCGCCCGCACAAACAACGTAGCGCACCCGCACACCATCGAGCATCTTCATGCTGGTGGTTTTGGTGACGCACCAAGGATGACCGTCATGTTTTCTATCCATATCTGTCAACATTCCGGACGCCCTCGAGTAGTCTGTCCGAGGAGGGAACTCAAAGAAGATATTACCGCGACGTCTTGGGGAAGGCATGTAACCGATTTAATTGCGAACTTGCTGTAGTCCAGCCCGGCCAGCTCCGAGCGGTGTCCATCCATGTGAAGCCCTCGCAGAATTTCAAGAATGGATCGAACTGCGGTGCTCGTTCTGGGAATATGACTCCCTCATCCACTGACGTCCATTGAGGACTTGCTTGATCTCCAGGACGATCTCGGAACTTCCATGACCTCGTCAGAGTCGGACAGGTTGTGAACAACCCGGTTCTCGCTCGTCTTCATTGATGGGTTGGGCTCTGGATTTACTTCGTTGCGGACTTCTCTCTTTGAGGTACCCACTCTCTGATTCGGATTGTTTCGTGGAAGGCGCCAGGATAGAAGGTGCATTTGGCGGGCAAATGAAGTCCCCAACAGCCCTGTATATGACGCTGTCCGATGGTGGAACTCGCCATTCCCTGCCATCGCCGAAATCATCGTGGAGCACAACAATACTCTCGACAACAACGCCGTTTGAGTCCTTCTTTTCTTCCTCCAAAAAAACCGACCCCGGTTTCAGGTGGTATCGAACGCACAGATATTTCTCCATCACACGGCAGATGTCCCCTCTGCACGGAAATGAAGCTCTATGCTCGTGAGGAGGGCAGTACACTGTAGCTCGGGTTTTCCGCCATGGGAGATGTGCACACAAGACTGCAGGATGGCGTTTGGGGCAAGCTCCCTGGTAGAAGGGGATGCACGATGGGAAGGAATGCGGCCGATTTGTCCGAGCGACGAAGCCTGATCCAAATCCAGGGAGCCAACTATCTCAAAAATCCACAGTCAGAGTGTTAATGAACCTTGTCTCCGAATGCGGCCCCTGTTCTTTGCAATAACTGCCAACGGTATGCAGTCAGAAAGTGGGGGGGCCGCCCGGATGATGTCGGCTGAAGGGGAGAAGCCGGCACCGGGCCGTCACATTACAACCCCCGGATGGAAATTCGGCACCGAATATCCAACAGGGGCCAAAAAGGGCCGACCCTCCCCGGATGGAAAAACTGCGCCGAATTTACATCCGGGCCGTTCGGATGCAGTCGGCTCGGGGGAAGGCTGGCACATGGCCGTCACATTTCAACCCCCGGACGGGAATTCGGCACCGAATATCCAACAGGGGCCGCCCGGATGAAGTCGCCTCGGGCGGAGAGGCCGACACCTGTCCGACAGAAACATCCCCCGGATGGAAATTTGGCGCCGAATTTCCATCCGGGCCCCCCCAAAGGAAGTCATGTCGGGGGGTCAGGCCGAAACTGGCCGACATAAAACTCCCCGGATGGAAAAACGGCGCCGAATTTATATCCGGGGCCGTTTGGATGCAGTCGGCTCGGGAGGGAGGCCGGCACCTGGCCGGTTCGGCGGCCGTCACATTACAACCCCCGGACGGAAATTCGGCACCGAATATCCAACAGGGGGCGCCGGATAAAGTCGCTCGGGTGGAGAGGCCGGCACCTGTCCGACAGAGAACATCCCCGGATGGAAATTCGGCGCCGAATTTCCATCCGGGCCCCCCCAAAGGAAGTCGTGTCGGGGGGTCAGGCCGAATTCTGGCCGACATAAAAACCTCCCCGGATGGAAAAACGGCGCCAAATTTACATCCGGGGCCGTTCGGATGCAGTCGGCTCGGGAGGCGAGGCCGGCACCTGGCCGTCACATTACAACCCCCGGACGGAAATTCAGCACCGAATATCCAACAGGGGGCGCCGGAATAAAGTTGACTCAGGCGGAGGGGATGGAAAACCGGCGCTGAATTTCCATTCGGCATGTAATCGCAATCGCGGCCAGATGGAATTTCGGCAACGAATTTCCATGTAGGAACTAAGAGGGATGGAAAAGAAACAAGGAATTTCTCTCTACCAGTCGAGAATTCCTGAAAAACGTGTCTAAAAGTGGACTTCAGCACCAAACTTAAGGTTTAGTGTATTTTTAGACAAAAAAACCAAGCGGCCATGCCCAGAATTACCTGCAGGATGGTAATTTGGCGCTTCGACTTACCTGGCGGATGGAAATTCGGCGCCGAATTTCCATCCGGCCGCGCTTCGAATTACCTACTTCATGGAAATTCGGCGCCGGATTTCCATCCATCCGCTCTCCGAATTACCTGCATGACGGAAAAACGGCACTCCGACTTACCTGGCGGACGGAAATTCGGCGCCGGATTTACATCCATCCGCGCTCCGAGTTACTTGCAGGATGGAACGGCGCTGGATTTCGATTACCTGCATGACGGAAATTCGGCGCTCCGATTACCTGATGGAAATTGGCGCCGGATTTCTATCCTCCGCTCTTCGAATTACCTGCATGACGGAAATTCGGCGCTCCGACATACCTGGCGGATGGGAATTCGGCGCCGAGGGCTTCGTTGCGTCATACTTCATTTGACATTTAATTGCGTAGTTGGGCATTAAATGTCCTCCGCCGTCGGTTTTGATTCGTGATGGCGACACAGGGATTCCATGCTTGCTTCCTCGATACGTCTTGGAAACCTGATGCTAAACTTGGATGAAGTTCTATTCAAGGCATGTACGCAAAAATACTGAGATCTTTTTTCTTTTGCTGGGACTTATGCCGCGTGAAGGGCGTGGCTCTCCTGAGAGAGACCCCACATCCAGACGCGGCGGAAGTTGAAGGCTTTGTACTACGGCGACGGCCAACCTCTCGCATGGCCAAACTTAAGCTCCAGCAGGAGATTCCAGTGTCTTGCTCACAACCCGCGCCAACTGAAGCCGAGTACTCCCAGGCAAGCCACTTCCGCTTTCCCTTTGTTGTTTACTTTGTTTTTTGGTTTGTTTTCGCATCTTCAGCCTGGCATCGCTGGAAGCGTATGGTTGCATCGCAAAAGTAGGAGCTGTTGAGAACAATGATCAAGGTCAGAGTGGTTAAAAATTAAGGAAATCCATGCTGAGCTGAGAAGATTGTCTGAGCAGATGAAGTGCCTTCAAAACATTTCACCCTGTTTTCCCGTCTTATGGAATTCGTGTTCATTTGTTCATCGTGTTTCATGTTACCGGTTGAGTGAACCTTAGATAGTTTGCAATGCGTGTGCAAAGCCGGCAGCTCTTGAGAAGGCTGCTTGTGCATGTCATTCTTAGGCATTGGTTGGATTTGTTTTCATTGTTGTTCCACGATTGTTGCGATGGTTGCGCTGCTCGTTGCGATGGTGGTTTTCATTCCGATGTTGGTTCTCACGATTTTGGGAATGACAGAGTGACGACGAGCCCGGCACGCTGGTGGTATCATCGACAACTCCAACTCATCGCATGTTTGGATCGCCCAACTTGGGGCGGGAGGGCAAACTAAAACCTTTTGTTGGTGGACGGGAGGACCTGCAGCGAGAGTACGACAGAATAGGCATTGGGGAGGTTGGTGCAGGCGGCATGGCAGGTGAAGGGCGTGAGGACAGCAGATCCGGCAATGGAGGTTGTTGATGCACATGCAGTAGGGCCCGCCCACGCAAAGAAGAAGAAGAAAGCCAAGCACATGCAATCCCCGGCGAGAGAGCCGTCACGGGCTGCGGAGGGGGGAGTGAGCAGTGCGCGCGAGGGTGTCAGTTCTCCTCAATCAAAGGTGGTCGTCCTGGAGGGCTCCCCTGCTGCTAGCCCTAGTAAGAAACAAAAGCCCGTGAGAGGGCAAAAGAGAGGGCAAAAGAACAGGCGAGACAGAAGGCTAGCCAGGAGGAAAGAGAAAAGGCCACTGAAGAGGCCAGGGGTGCCGAAATGACAGATGCCCATGTAAGCGAGGGACGCACAGAGACGGTGGATCCCTCCAAGACACCACAAAGAGGCAGTAACACACCGGTTACACCATCGCGGACAAGAGCCCCCCGCAATTACCCATACGGTGGAGAGTGGAGGAGAGGAAAGAACACCACAAAGAGCACGGATTGTGCAAGTTCGAGGTGAAGCCAGGGAGAGGGCAGTAGAGACGGGGAGAGTGCTCGAGGTGGTTTCGCCGGTGGTTGACCATGTTGAGGAGGACGACACCGAGCTTTCTGACCAGGATGACATCCTCCCGGACATCCCCAGGCCCCAAACCCGCAGCATACAGGCTGGATTTGGCGGTCCTGGTGGGCTGCCGGAGAACCCCTCTGCAGCAGACGTCATGTCGGAGGCGGATATGAAGTTGGCCGCTGCCAAGATGTTGGAGGCAACCCACAGCAACATTGGCAGGGTGCTGGGGGCATGGTGTACCCGGCCAAGCTTTGAATTCCCCTTTGCCGCTTGGTGTCATTGCAGGTGGTGAGACCTGCCCTCCCAGGCGATATCGACAAGCTGAAATTCTCTTTCCGGGATGGATATCGAATGGGGTCTGCCGGTTTTACGTTTCCATTGAGAACGACCACGGAGCTTCCCGTGCCCACACTTCCGATGAGGTGGACAAATGGGGTCCCCATTGGCAAAGGCGAAATGAGGAGTTCGAGAGATCGATTGCTACTGATCCTCTTTTCCAGCACTTGTCCGGAAAGATGTTTTACGTGTGGGACGGCAATCATCGCCTCCTGGCATGGATGGAGCACATAGCCGAAGCCCACCCCAACGACCTCGATTGGCATTTCGCTGTGGAGTGTGTTGTGCTGAAGGTTGCGGGGCCCAAAGATCGCAGTCTTCTCAAAGCTGCAATGGCGGACATCAACTCGTAAGTTACAATGCCTCTTGCTTTTGGACCCAAAATTTGTAAGTCATTTCATTGCGAATCCTCATATTTGTTCAAAATTCCCATTTCAGTATTGTTTGATGGAAATGTGGCATTGCAGGGTGACTGAGAATGCCTTCATTGCCACCAACTTGTCCCATATGCTCTTCCGAGTGAAGGATGTCGGGAAGTAGGGGGTGCAAGAGTTTGCCAATTCGCTCAGTGCCGACCTCCTGCGCAAGTCGGAGGCAAAGGCAGACAGAACCTGGTATAGGCTGAGCATGGACGCCATGGTGGACTACATATTTCGGGTAAAGCTCCTGACTGTTTTGTTGAGCTAATCTGTCTCTCCTCCCCCCATAAAGAAAAAGTGTTGAGCAGGATCTCTAATCTTATGTGCGCATTCTTGACAGACAAAAATTCAGCAGGATTTGGCACATGCGCGGAGGTTCTACATGGAGTAGAGGAGAAGAATCTAACCCTCCCGACACTCGAATCGTATCTCAAAGCTGCGGAGGCCAGGGCCCGCATAAAGTACAAGTCGCGGATGGTAAAGTACGTGGCCATAGCTGCTCCATCGTCTAGCCACATCTTGTGTGGATGCAACAGAAAAGGTGATACATTCTTAACCAAATTGTGGTGGCAACAACTCGTTTTTGTGGTGTTTGGCGCTTACGAATATGCTGGGTGGTTGGACAGACCCGGTGGCTCCAAATCTGGAATGGTTCCCAAAGTACAAGGGACATGTGGAGCTTCCCCAAACCGGACAAACTGTCTGACCCACATTCGACATGTGGATGAACCGCATGACATGGTGGTTTCAGGTACTTCCCCACGCTTCGTTTGCGCTTCTACTCTTGTAGGGGGTGGATTCATTGTATTTTTCAGGAAAGCGATCTGATGGAGAATCTCCACAGGTGACGACGAATGCGCAAGAGCAGCTGGACACACAAGCACATCAGTTCAAGATGGAGATTTCTCCTGCAGCAGAGAGCCTACGCGACTATGTGACGAGGTACTTTCTGTACAAAACCGACCTATTCTTTCGGGAGATACCCCATGCCCGCCGGAGCCACGAGTTCACCGACCAGCCGAACGCGGACAAAGCAGCAATGCGCCTTCTGTACAGGTACATACGCGATGCCTTCCTTTCAAGTCCTTGCATTTCAGGATGTTAGAGGCCTCATGTGGCGCATAAAAATTGGTCCTTGGAAAAATGGCGCCGAATTTCCAGTCCAGGGCACCCAAAATGGCTAAGTCCCTAGAGTGGCTGGCACCAAAAAACCGAAATTCGGCGCCATTTTTCCAGTTCAAGGCCCAGTCAGTTCTGGACTTAGCCATTTTCGGGCCGGACCTGGGAAAATGGCTCCGAATTTCCAGTTCAGGGCTCCCAAAATGGTTAAGTCCCTAGGTGGCTGGCACCGAAAACCGAAATTCGGCGCCATTTTTCCAATTCCAGGGCCAGTCAGTTCAGGGACTTAGGCATTTCGGCCCGGACCTGGAAAATGGCGCCGAATTTCCAGTTCAGGGCCCCAAAATGGCTAAGTCCCTAGGGTGGCTGGCACCGAAAACCGAAATTCGGCGCCATTTTTCCAATTCCAAGGCCAGTCAGTTCAGGGACTTAGGCATTTTCGGCCCGGACCTGGGAAAATGCACCGAATTTCCAGTTCAGGCTCCCAAAATGGCTAAGTCCCTAGGGTGGCTGGCACCGAAAACCGAAATTCGGCGCCATTTTTCCAATTCCAGGGCCAGTCAGTTCAGGACTTAGGCATTTTCGGCCCGGACCTGGGAAAATGGCGCGAATTTCCAGTTCAGGGCTCCCAAAATGGCTAAGTCCCTAGGTGGCTGGCAAAACCGAAATTCGGCGCATTTTTTCCAGGGCCACTCAGGGGACTTAGGCATTTTCGGCCCGGACCTGGGAAAATGGCGCCGAATTTCCAGTTCAGGGCACCCAAAATGGCTAAGTCCCTAGGTGGCTGGCACTAAAAACCGAAATTCGGCGCCATTTTTCCATTCCAGGCCAGTCAGTTCAGGGACTTAGGCATTTTCGGCCCGGACCTGGGAAAATGGCACCGAATTTCCAGTTCAGGGCTCCCAAAATGGCTAAGTCCCTAGGGTGGCTGGCACCGAAAACCGAAATTCGGCCCCATTTTTCCAATTCCAGGGCCAGTCAGTTCAGGGACTTAGGCATTTTCGGCCCGGACCTAGGAAAATGACGCCGAATTTCCAGTTCAGGGCTCCCAAAATGGTAAGTCCCTAGGGTGGCTGGCACCAAAACCGAAATTCGGCGCCATGGGCCAGTCAGTTCAGGGACTTAGGCATTTTCGGCCCGGACCTGGGAAATGGGCGACGATTTCCAGTTCAGGCTCCCAAATGGCTAAGTCCCTAGGGTGGCTGGCACCGAAAACCGAAATTCGGCGCCATTTTTTTCCAGGGCCAGTCAGTTCAGGGACTTAGGCATTTTCGGCCCGGACCTGGGAAAATCGAATTTCCAGTTCAGGGCTCCCAAAATGGCTAAGTCCCTAGGGTGGCTGGCACCGAAAACCGAAATTCGGCCATTTTTTTCCAATTCCAAGGCCAGTCAGTTCAGGGACTTAGGCAACCTGGAGCCGAATTTCCAGTTCAGGGCACCCAAAATGGCTAAGTCCCTAGGCACCGATTCGGCGCCAGTCAGTTCAGGGACTTAGGCAAAATGCGAATTTCCAGTTCGGGCTCCCAAAATGGCTAAGTCCCTAGGGTGGCTGGCACCGAAAACCGAAATTCGGCGCCATTTTTCCAATTCCAGGGCCAGTCAGTTCAGGGACTTAGGCATTTTCGGCCCGGACCTAGGAAAATGGCGACGAATTTCCAGTTCAGGGCTCCCAAAATGGCTAAGTCCCTAGGGTGGCTGGCACCGAAAACCGAAATTCGGCGCCATTTTTCCAATTGGCCAGTCAGTTCAGGGACTTAGGCATTTTCGGCCCGGACCTGGGAAAATGGCAATTTCCAGTTCAGGGCACCCAAAATGGCTAAGTCCCTAGGGTGGCTGGCACCGAAAACCGAATTCGGCGCCATCCAATTCCAAGGCCACAGTTCAGGGACTTAGGCATTTTCGGCCCGGACCTGGAAAATGGCGAATTTCCAGTTCAGGGCCCCAAAATGGCTAAGTCCCTAGGGCTGGCACGAAAACCGAAATTCGGCGCCATTTTTCCAATTCCAAGGCCAGTCAGTTCAGGACTTAGGCATTTTCGGCCCGGACCTGGGAAAATGGCACCGAATTTCCAGTTCAGGGCACCCAAAATGGCTAAGTCCCTAGGGCTGGCACCGAAACCGAAATTCGGCGCCATTTTTCCAATTCCAGGGCCAGTCATTTCAGGGACTTAGGCATTTTCGGCCGGACCTGGAAAATGGCGCCGAATTTCCAGTTCAGGGCACCCAAAATGGCTACGTCCCTAGGGTGGCTGGCACCGAAACCGAAATTCGGCGCATTTTTCAAATTCCAGGGCCAGTCAGTTCAGGGACTTAGCCATTTTCGGCCCGGACCTGGGAAAATGCGCGAATTTCCAGTTCAGGGCTCCCAAAATGGCTAAGTCCCTAGGGTGGCTGGCACCGAAAACCGAAATTCGGCGCCATTTTTCCAATTCCAAGTGCCAGTCAGTTCAGGGACTTAGGCATTTTCGGCCCGGACCAGGGAAATGGCGAATTTCCAGTTCAGGGCACCCAAAATGGGTAAGTCCCTACGGTGGCTGGCCCGAAAACCGAAATTCGGCGCATTTTTCCAATTCCAAGGCAGTCAGTTCAGGGACTTAGGCATTTTCGGCCCGGACCTGGGAAATGGCGACGAATTTCCAGTTCTGGGCTCCCAAAATGGCTAAGTCCCTAGGGTGGCTGGCACCGAAAACCGAAATTCGGCGCCATTTTTCCAATTCCAGGGCCAGTGGGACTTAGGCATTTTCGGCCCGGACCTGGGAAAATGGCGCCGAATTTCCAGTTCAGGGCACCAAAATGGCTAAGTCCTAGGGTGGCTGGCACCGAAAACGAAATTCGGCGCCATTTTCCAATTCCAGGGGCCAGTCAGTTCAGGGACTTAGGCATTTTCGGCCCGGACCTGGGAAAATAATTTCCAGTTCAGGGCTCCCAAAATGGCTAAGTCCCTAGGGTGGCTGGCACCGAAAACCGAAATTCGGCGCCATTTTTCCAATTCCAGGCCAGTCAGTTCAGGACTTAGGCATTTTCGGCCCGGACCTGGGAAATGGAGCGAATTTCAGTTCAGGCACCCAAAATGGCTAAGTCCAGGGCTGGCACCGAAACCGAAATTCGGCGCCATTTTTCCAATTCCAGGGCAGTCAGTTCAGGGACTTAGGCATTTTCGCCCGGACCTGGGAAAATGGCGATGAATTTCCAGTTCAGGGCTCCCAAAATGGCTAAGTCCTAGGGTGGCTGGCACCGAAAACCGAAATTCGGCGCCATTTTTCCAATTCCAGGCCAGTCAGTTCAGGGACTTAGCCATTTTCGGCCCGACCTTGGGAAAATGGAGCCGAATTTCCAGTTCAGGGCACAAAATGGCTAAGTCCAGGGTGGCTGCACCGAAAACCGAAATTCGGCGCCATTTTTCCAATTCCAAGGCCAGTCAGTTCAGGGACTTAGGCATTTTCGCCCGGACCTGGGAAAATGGCACCGAATTTCCAGTTCAGGGCTCCCAAAGGGTAAGTCCTAGGGTGGCTGGAAACCGAAACCGAAATTCGGCGCCATTTTTTCCAATTCCAGGGCCAGTCAGTTCAGGGACTTAGGCATTTTCGGCCCGGACCTGGGAAAATGGCACCGAATTTCCAGTTCAGGGCACCCAAAATGGCTAAGTCCCTAGGGTGGCTGGCACCGAAAACCGAAATTCGGCGCCATTTTTCCAATTCCAGGGCCAGTCAGTTCAGGGACTTAGGCATTTTCGGCCCGGACCTGGAAAATGGCGCCGAATTTCCAGTTCAGGGCACCCAAAATGGCTACGTCCCTAGGGTGGCTGGCACCGAAAACCGAAATTCGGCGCCATTTTTCAATTCCAAGGGCCAGTCAGTTCAGGGACTTAGCATTTTCGGCCCGGACCTGGGAAAATGGCGCCGAATTTCCAGTTCAGGGCTCCCAAAATGGCTAAGTCCCTAGGGTGGCTGGCACGAAAACCGAAATTCGGCGCCATTTTTCCAATTTGCCAGTCCTTAGGCATTTTCGGCCCGGACCAGGGAAAATGGCGACGAATTTCCAGTTCAGGGCACCCAAATGGGTAAGTCCCTACGGTGGCTGGCACCGAAACCGAAATTCGGCGCCATTTTTCCAATTCCAAGGCCAGTCAGTTCAGGGACTTAGGCATTTTCGGCCCGGACCTGGGAAAATGGCTTTCCAGTTCTGGGCTCCAAAATGGCTAAGTCCCTAGGGGGCTGGCACCGAAAACCGAAATTCGGCGCCATTTTTCAATTCCAGGGCAGTCAGTTCAGGGACTAGGCATTTTCGGCCCGGACCTGGGAAAATGGCGCCGAATTTCCAGTTCAGGGCACCCAAAATGGCTAAGTCCCTAGGGTGGCTGGCACCGAAAACCGAAATTCGGCGCCATTTTTCCAATTCCAGGGCCAGTCAGTTCAGGGACTTAGGCATTTTCGGCCCGGACCTGGAAAATGGCGACGAATTTCCAGTTCAGGGCTCCCAAAATGGTAAGTCCCTAGGGTGGCTGGAACCGAAACCGAAATTCGGCGCCATTTTCCAATTCCAAACAGTCAGTTCAGGGACTTAGCCTTTTCGGCCCGGACCTGGGAAACTGGAGCCGAATTTCCAGGGCACCCAAATGGCTAAGTCCCTAGGAGGTGGCTGGCACCGAAAACCGAAATCGGCGCCATTTCCAATTCCAGGGCCAGTCAGTTCAGGGACTTAGGCATTTCGGCCCGGACCTGGGAAATGGCGATGAATTTCCAGTTCAGGGCTCCCAAAATGGCTAAGTCCCTAGGGTGGTGGCACGAAAACCGAAATTCGGCCCATTTTTCCAATTCCAAGGCCAGTCAGTTCAGGGGACTTAGCCATTTTCGGCCCGGACCTGGGAAAACTGGAGCCGAATTTCCAGTTCAGGGCACCCAAAAATGGCTAAGTCCTAGGGTGGCTGGCACCGAAAACCGAAATTCGGCGCCATTTTTCCAATTCCAAGGCAGGCAGTTCAGGGATTAGCAATTTCGGCCCGGACCTGGGAAAAATGGCACCGAATTTCCAGTTCAGGGCTCCAAAAATGGGTAAGTCCGTAGGGTGGCTGGAACCGAAAACCGAAATTCGGCGCCATTTTTCCAATTCCAGGGCCAGTCAGTTCAAGGACTTAGGCATTTCGGCCGGACCTGGGAAAATGGCACCGAATTTCAGTTCAGGGCACCCAAAAATGGCTAAGTCCCTAGGTGGCTGGCACCGAAAACCGAAATTCGGCGCCATTTTTCCAATTCCAAGGGGCCAGTCAGTTCAGGGACTTAGGCATTTTCGGCCCGGACCTGGGAAAATGGCACCGAATTTCCAGTTCAGGCACACCAAAATGGCTAAGTCCCTACGGTGGCTGGCACCGAAAACCGAAATTCGGCGCCATTTTTCCAATTCCAGGGCCAGTCAGTTCAGGGACTTAGGCATTTCGGCCGGACCTAGGAAAATGGCGCCGAATTTCCAGTTCAGGGCACCCAAAATGGCTACGTCCCTAGGGTGGCTGGCACCGAAAACCGAAATTCGGCGCCATTTTTTCAATTCCAGGGCCAGTCAGTTCAGGGACTTAGCCATTTTCGGCCCGGACTGGGAAAATGGCGCCGAATTTCCAGTTCAGGGCTCCCAAAATGGCTAAGTCCCTAGGGTGGCTGGCACCGAAAACCGAAATTCGGCGCCATTTTTCCAATTCCAGGCCAGTCAGTTCAGGGACTTAGGCATTTTCGGCCCGGACCTGGGAAAATGGCACCGAATTTCCAGTTCAGGGCTCCCAAAATGGGTAAGTCCGTAGGGTGGCTGGAACCGAAAACCGAAATTCGGCGCCATTTTTCCAATTCCAGGCCAGTCAGTTCAGGACTTAGGCATTTTCGGCCCGGACTGGGAAAATGGCACCGAATTTCCAGTTCAGGGCACCCAAAATGGCTAAGTCCCTAGGGTGGCTGGCACCGAAAACCGAAATTCGGCGCCATTTCCAATTCCAAGGCCAGTCAGTTCAGGGACTTAGCATTTTCGGCCCGGACCTGGGAAAATGGCACCGAATTTCCAGTTCAGGGCACCCAAAATGGCTAAGTCCCTACGGTGGCTGGCACCGAAAACCGAAATTCGGCGCCATTTTCCAATTCCAGGGCCAGTCAGTTCAGGGACTTAGCATTTTCGGCCCGGACCTAGGAAAATGGCGCCGAATTTCCAGTTCAGGGCACCCAAAATGGCTAGTCCCTAGGGTGGCTGGCACCGAAAACCGAAATTCGGCGCCATTTTTTCAATTCCAGGGCCAGTCAGTTCAGGGACTTAGCATTTTCGGCCCGGACCTGGGAAAATGGCGCCGAATTTCCAGTTCAGGGCTCCCAAAATGGCTAAGTCCCTAGGGTGGCTGGCACCGAAAACCGAAATTCGGCGCCATTTTTCCAATTCCAGTGCCAGTCAGTTCAGGGACTTAGGCATTTTCGGCCCGGACCTGGGAAAATGGCGACGAATTTCCAGTTCAGGGCACCCAAAATGGGTAAGTCCCTAGGGTGGCTGGCACCGAAAACCGAAATTCGGCGCCATTTTTCCAATTCCAAGGCCAGTCAGTTCAGGGACTTAGGCATTTTCGGCCGGACCTGGGAAAAATGGCGACGAATTTTCCAGTTTCGGGCTCCCAAAATGGCTAAGTCCCTAGGGTGGCTGGCCCGAAAACGAAATTCGGCGCCATTTTTCCAATTCCAGGGCCAGTCAGTTCAGGGACTTAGGCATTTTCGGCCCGGACCTGGGAAAATGGCGCCGAATTTCCAGTTCAGGGCACCCAAAATGGCTAAGTCCCTAGGGTGGCTGGCACCGAAAACCGAAATTCGGCGCCATTTTTCCAATTCCAGGGCCAGTCAGTTCAGGGACTTAGGCATTTTCGGCCCGGACCTGGGAAAATGGCGACGAATTTCCAGTTCAGGGCTCCCAAAATGGGTAAGTCCCTAGGGTGGCTGGCACCGAAAACCGAAATTCGGCGCCATTTTTCCAATTCAAGGCCAGTCAGTTCAGGGACTTAGGCATTTTCGGCCCGGACTGGGAAATGGAGCCGAATTTCCAGTTCAGGGCACCCAAAATGGCTAAGTCCCTAGGGTGGCTGCACCGAAAACCGAAATTCGGCGCCATTTTTCCAATTCCAAGGCCAGTCAGTTCAGGGACTTAGGCATTTTCGGCCCGGACCTGGGAAAATGGCACCGAATTTCCAGTTCAGGGCTCCCAAAATGGGTAAGTCCCTAGGGTGGCTGGCACCGAAAACCGAAATTCGGCGCCATTTTTCCAATTCCAGGCCAGTCAGTTCAAGGACTTAGGCATTTTCGGCCCGGACCTGGGAAAATGGCACCGAATTTCCAGTTCAGGGCACCCAAAATGGCTAAGTCCCTAGGGTGGCTGGCACCGAAAACCGAAATTCGGCGCCATTTTTTCCAATTCCAGGCCAGTCAGTTCAGGGACTTAGGCATTTTCGGCCCGGACCTGGGAAAATGGCACCGAATTTCCAGTTCAGGGCACCCAAAATGGCTAAGTCCCTAGGTGGCTGGCACCGAAACCGAAATTCGGCGCCATTTTTCCAATTCCAGGGCCAGTCAGTTCAGGGACTTAGGCATTTTCGGCCCGGACCTAGGAAAATGGCGCCGAATTTCCAGTTCAGGGCACCCAAAATGGCTAGTCCCTAGGGTGGCTGGCACCGAAAACCGAAATTCGGCGCCATTTTCCAATTCCAGGCCAGTCAGTTCAGGGACTTAGGCATTTTCGGCCCGGACCAGGGAAAATGGCGACGAATTTCCAGTTCAGGGCACCCAAAATGGGTAAGTCCCTAGGGGGCTGGCACCGAAAACCGAAATTCGGCGCCATTTTTCCAATTCCAAGGCCAGTCAGTTCAGGGACTTAGGCATTTTCGGCCCGGACCTGGGAAAATGGCGACGAATTTCCAGTTCAGGGCTCCAAAATGGCTAAGTCCCTAGGGTGGCTGGCACCGAAAACCGAAATTCGGCGCCATTTTTCCAATTCCAGGGCCAGTCAGTTCAGGGACTTAGGCATTTTCGGCCCGGACCTGGGAAAATGGCGCCGAATTTCCAGTTCAGGGCACCCAAAATGGCTAAGTCCCTAGGGTGGCTGGCACCGAAAACCGAAATTCGGCGCCATTTTTCCAATTCCAGGCCAGTCAGTTCAGGGACTTAGGCATTTTCGGCCCGGACCTGGGAAAATGGCGACGAATTTCCAGTTCAGGGCTCCCAAAATGGGTAAGTCCCTAGGGTGGCTGGCACCGAAAACCGAAATTCGGCGCCATTTTTCCAATTCCAAGGCCAGTCAGTTCAGGGACTTAGGCATTTTCGGCCCGGACCTGGGAAACTGGCGCCGAATTTCCAGTTCAGGGCACCCAAAATGGCTAAGTCCCTAGGGTGGCTGGCACCGAAAACCGAAATTCGGCGCCATTTTTCCAATTCCAGGGCCAGTCAGTTCAGGGACTTAGGCATTTTCGGCCCGGACCTGGGAAAATGGCGAATTTCCAGTTCAGGGCTCCCAAAATGGCTAAGTCCCTAGGGTGGCTGGCACCGAAAACCGAAATTCGGCGCCATTTTTCCAATTCCAAGGCCAGTCAGTTCAGGGACTTAGGCCATTTTCGGCCGGACCTGGGAAAACTGGAGCCGAATTTCCAGTTCAGGGCACCCAAAATGGCTAAGTCCCTAGGGTGGCTGGCACCGAAAACCGAAATTCGGCGCCATTTTTCCAATTCCAAGGCCAGTCAGTTCAGGGACTTAGGCATTTTCGGCCCGGACCTGGGAAAATGGCACGAATTTCCAGTTCAGGGCTCCCAAAATGGGTAAGTCCTAGGGTGGCTGGCACCGAAACCGAAATTCGGCGCCATTTTTCCAATTCCAAGGCCAGTCAGTTCAAGGACTTAGGCATTTTCGGCCCGGACCTGGGAAAATGGCACCGAATTCCAGTTCAGGGCACCCAAAATGGCTAAGTCCCTAGGTGGCTGGCACCGAAAACCGAAATTCGGCGCCATTTTTCAATTCCAGGGCCAGTCAGTTCAGGGACTTAGGCATTTTCGGCCCGGACCTGGGAAAATGGGCACCGAATTTCCAGTTCAGGGCTCCCAAAATGGCTAAGTCCTAGGGTGGCTGGCACCGAAAACCGAAATTCGGCGCCATTTTTCCAATTCCAGGGCCAGTCAGTTCAGGGACTTAGGCATTTTCGGCCCGGACCTGGGAAAATGGCCGAATTTCCAGTTCAGGGCACCCAAAATGGCTAAGTCCCTAGGGTGGCTGGCACCGAAAACCGAAATTCGGCCGCATTTTTCCAATTCCAAGGCCAGTCAGTTCAGGGACTTAGGCATTTTCGGCCCGGACCTGGGAAAATGGCACCGAATTTCCAGTTCAGGGCACCCAAAATGGCTAAGTCCCTAGGGTGGCTGGCACCGAAAACCGAAATTCGGCGCCATTTTTCCAATTCCAGGGCCAGTCAGTTCAGGGACTTAGGCATTTTCGGCCCGGACCTGGGAAAATGGCGCCGAATTTCCAGTTCAGGGCACCCAAATGGCTAAGTCCCTAGGGTGGCTGGCACCGAAAACCGAAATTCGGCGCCATTTTTCCAATTCCAGTGCCAGTCAGTTCAGGGACTTAGGCATTTTCGGCCCGGACCAGGGAAAATGGCGACGAATTTCCAGTTCAGGGCACCCAAAATGGTAAGTCCCTAGGGTGGCTGGCACCGAAAACCGAAATTCGGCGCCATTTTTCCAATTCCAAGGCCAGTCAGTTCAGGGACTTAGGCATTTTCGGCCCGGACCTGGGAAAATGGCGACGAATTTCCAGTTCAGGGCCCCAAAATGGCTAAGTCCCTAGGGTGGCTGGCACCGAAAACCGAAAATTCGGCGCCATTTTTCCAATTCCAGGGCCAGTCAGTTCAGGGACTTAGGCATTTTCGGCCCGGACCTGGGAAAATGGCGCCGAATTTCCAGTTCAGGGCCCAAAATGGCTAAGTCCCTAGGGTGGCTGGCACCGAAAACCGAAATTCGGCGCCATTTTTCCAATTCCAGGGCCAGTCAGTTCAGGGACTTAGGCATTTTCGGCCCGGACCTGGGAAAATGGCGACGAATTTCCAGTTCAGGGCTCCCAAAATGGGTAAGTCCCTAGGGTGGCTGGCACCGAAAAAAAATTCGGCGCCATTTTTCCAATTCCAAGGCCAGTCAGTTCAGGGACTTAGGCATTTTCGGCCCCGGACCTGGGAAATGGGCCGAATTTCCAGTTCAGGGCACCCAAAATGGCTAAGTCCCTAGGGTGGCTGGCACCGAAAACCGAAATTCGGCGCCATTTTTCCAATTCCAGGGCCAGTCAGTTCAGGGACTTAGGCATTTTCGGCCCGGACCTGGGAAAATGGCGATGAATTTCCAGTTCAGGGCTCCCAAAATGGCTAAGTCCCTAGGGTGGCTGGCACCGAAAACCGAAATTCGGCGCCATTTTTCCAATTCCAAGGCCAGTCAGTTCAGGGACTTAGCATTTTCGGCCCGGACCTGGGAAACTGGAGCCGAATTTCCAGTTCAGGGCACCCAAAATGGCTAAGTCCCTAGGGTGGCTGGCACCGAAAACCGAAATTCGGCGCCATTTTTCCAATTCCAAGGCCAGTCAGTTCAGGGACTTAGGCATTTTCGGCCCGGACCTGGGAAAATGGCACCGAATTTCCAGTTCAGGGCTCCCAAAATGGGTAAGTCCCTAGGGTGGCTGGCACCGAAAACCGAAATTCGGCGCCATTTTTCCAATTCCAGGGCCAGTCAGTTCAAGGACTTAGGCATTTTCGGCCGGACCTGGGAAAATGGCCGAATTTCCAGTTCGGGCACCCAAAATGGCTAAGTCCCTAGGGTGGCTGGCACCGAAAACCGAAATTCGGCGCCATTTTCCAATTCCAGGCCAGTCAGTTCAGGGACTTAGGCATTTTCGGCCCGGACCTGGGAAAATGGCCCGAATTTCCAGTTCAGGGCACCCAAAATGGCTAAGTCCCTAGGGTGGCTGGCACCGAAAACCGAAATTCGGCGCCATTTTTCCAATTCCAGGGCCAGTCAGTTCAGGGACTTAGGCATTTTCGGCCCGGACCTGGAAAATGGCGCCGAATTTCCAGTTCAGGGCACCCAAAATGGCTAAGTCCCTAGGGTGGCTGGCACCGAAAACCGAAATTCGGCGCCATTTTTTCAATTCCAGGCCAGTCAGTTCAGGGACTTAGGCATTTTCGGCCCGGACCTGGGAAAATGGCGCCGAATTTCCAGTTCAGGGCTCCCAAAATGGCTAAGTCCCTAGGGTGGCTGGCACCGAAAACCGAAATTCGGCGCCATTTTTCCAATTCCAAGGCCAGTCAGTTCAGGGACTTAGGCATTTTCGGCCCGGACCTGGGAAAATGCCGAATTTCCAGTTCAGGGCACCCAAAATGGCTAAGTCCCTAGGGTGGCTGGCACCGAAAACCGAAATTCGGCGCCATTTTTCCAATTCCAGGGCCAGTTTCAGGGACTTAGGCATTTTCGGCCCGGACCTGGGAAAATGGCGACGAAATTTCCAGTTCAGGGCTCCCAAAATGGCTAAGTCCCTAGGGTGGCTGGCACCGAAAACCGAAATTCGGCGCCATTTTTCCAATTCCAAGGCCAGTCAGTTCAGGGACTTAGCCATTTTCGGCCCGGACCTGGGAAACTGGAGCCGAATTTCCAGTTCAGGGCACCCAAAATGGCTAAGTCCCTAGGGTGGCTGGCACCGAAAACCGAAATTCGGCGCCATTTTTCCAATTCCAAGGCCAGTCAGTTCAGGGACTTAGGCATTTTCGGCCCGGACCTGGGAAAATGGCACCGAATTTCCAGTTCAGGGCTCCAAAATGGGTAAGTCCAGGGTGGCTGGCACCGAAAACCGAAATTCGGCGCCATTTTTCCAATTCCAGGGCCAGTCAGTTCAGGACTTAGGCATTTTCGGCCCGGACCTGGGAAAATGGCACCGAATTTCCAGTTCAGGGCACCCAAAATGGCTAAGTCCCTAGGGTGGCTGGCACCGAAAACCGAAATTCGGCGCCATTTTTCCAATTCCAGGCCAGTCAGTTCAGGGACTTAGGCATTTTCGGCCCGGACCTGGGAAAATGGCAATTTCCAGTTCAGGGCACCCAAAATGGCTAAGTCCCTAGGGTGGCTGGCACCGAAAACCGAAATTCGGCGCCATTTTTCCAATTCCAGGGCCAGTCAGTTCAGGGACTTAGGCATTTTCGGCCCGGACCTAGGAAAATGGCGCCGAATTTCCAGTTCAGGGCACCCAAAATGGCTAAGTCCCTAGGGTGGCTGGCACCGAAAACCGAAATTCGGCGCCATTTTTTCAATTCCAGGGCCAGTCAGTTCAGGGACTTAGGCATTTTCGGCCCGGACCTGGGAAATGGCGCCGAATTTCCAGTTCAGGGCTCCCAAAATGGCTAAGTCCCTAGGGTGGCTGGCACCGAAAACCGAAATTCGGCGCCATTTTTCCAATTCCAGTGCCAGTCAGTTCAGGGACTTAGGCATTTTCGGCCCGGACCTGGGAAAATGGCGACGAATTTCCAGTTCAGGGCACCCAAAATGGCTAAGTCCCTAGGTGGCTGGCACCGAAAACCGAAATTCGGCGCCATTTTTCCAATTCCAAGGCCAGTCAGTTCAGGGACTTAGGCATTTTCGGCCCGGACCTGGGAAAATGGCGACGAATTTCCAGTTCTGGGCTCCCAAAATGGCTAAGTCCCTAGGGTGGCTGGCACCGAAAACCGAAATTCGGCGCCATTTTTCCAATTCCAAGGCCAGTCAGTTCAGGGACTTAGGCATTTTCGGCCCGGACCTGGGAAAATAGCACCGAATTTCCAGTTCAGGGCTCCCAAAATGGCTAAGTCCCTAGGGTGGCTGGCACCGAAAACCGAAATTCGGCGCCATTTTTCCAATTCCAGGGCCAGTCAGTTCAGGGACTTAGGCATTTTCGGCCCGGACCTGGGAAAATGGCGACGAAATTTCCAGTTCAGGGCTCCCAAAATGGCTAAGTCCCTAGGGTGGCTGGCACCGAAAACCGAAATTCGGCGCCATTTTTCCAATTCCAGGGCCAGTCAGTTCAGGGACTTAGGCATTTTCGGCCCGGACCTGGGAAAATGGCGCCGAATTTCCAGTTCAGGGCACCCAAAATGGCTAAGTCCCTAGGGTGGCTGGCACCCGAAATTCGGCGCCATTTTCCAATTCCAAGGCCAGTCAGTTCAGGGACTTAGGCATTTTCGGCCCGGACCGGGGAAAATGGCACCGAATTTCCAGTTCAGGGCTCCCAAAATGGCTAAGTCCCTAGGGTGGCTGGCACCGAAAACCGAAATTGGGCGCCATTTTTCCAATTCCAGGGCCAGTCAGTTCAGGGACTTAGGCATTTTCGGCCCGGACCTGGGAAAATGGCGACGAATTTCCAGTTCTGGGCTCCCAAAATGGCTAAGTCCCTAGGGTGGCTGGCACCGAAAACCGAAATTCGGCGCCATTTTTTCCAATTCCAGGGCCAGTCAGTTCAGGGACTTAGGCATTTTCGGCCCGGACCTGGGAAAATGGCGCCGAATTTCCAGTTCAGGGCTCCCAAAATGGTTGTCCCTAGCGTGGCTAGCACCGAAAACCGAAATTCGGCGCCATTTTTCCAGTTCTAGGCCCAATCAGTTCCGCCCCAACCCGGGAAAATGGTGCCGAAATTCCAGTTCAAGGACCTCATTCTGTGTTTTTCATGAATGAAGGTACTGAAAGTTCTCCCTTTTGGAGAAAGGTCATCTGTCTTTCGAGCCACCATTCTTCCTGGCATGGAGGAACCCTGGGGCTGACTCCATGTACACTGACGTTATTGTGAAGGAGTGGCATCTGGAACATTTGCGTGATTGCCCTTGGTATGTGGACCTTCCGCCCAGCTCACTCGACCCATCCGAGTTTCAATTGAAGCTGGATGCTGAGGCCTGATGAAACCGGGCTCCGCTGCCTCCGCTGGGTCCAAAAGAGGCAAAAGCACTTGCGAACTCTAGGAAAGCGGCAGAGCTTGCTCAGGCAGGAATTCAGGAGAAATTGAATGAGAAGAATAAAGGCCAAAGGAAAAGGACAAGGAAACAGGTGAGTACAGTAACACCCAAAAAACAGAAAACCATCGGGGCATCGGAGGAGGCGCAGGAGGGGACCCAAGGGAGTGACTCGGACGACGACTTTGTTCAAGATCCTGCAACTGCTGCTGCTGCTACCAAGTCATCGGTCGTCCGGGTTCCCAAGTCAGTTCGGAGTGGGACTGGCTCTACCAAGAAGTTGGCATTTGAGGGCGAGCCTACACGGCGGTATTCGGCGGTGACGTTTACGCACAGGCCAAAGCTAGAACCTCCAACCATCATCCAATGCATCAATGAGAGCTTCCTTGACGCTCTCGCTGCCAGGGCGAAGAAGGTGGCACACAGCAAGTCTCTGGCGGAGCAGAAGGGGAAAGCCAAGAAGAGGGCTGCCGGTACAGAGCCTAAAGACACCCCTGGTTTTGAAGCCATGATGGAATTCTTCACAGCTGTGAGCACGGATTGCAAGAGCAGAGCACTCGGGGGGGGGGGAGGTTGAGGTGGAGAGAGCTTGCGATATGATTCTCCTTGACATTCCAGATGAGGAGCTGCTGGAGGGCCTGGATGGTGTGCCCAACTGGAACAGGTTTACTGAGGACCGAGAAGTGTTACCCTGGTCCTCCTCAGAAAATGGTTCTGCATCAATACACAGGGGTTGCGAACAGAGGGCCAAAGTGTAAGTTATCAATCTATTGCATTCACCTCATATTGTGGTGTATCTAAACTAGATCCCGGAGTTGAAACCTCTTTTGTTGGATGTGTAGACATTGGTGTTTGAGGCATATTGCTTTGTGAAGAGAGGGTCTACGTTCAAATCCGCAACGACGGTCGTCTTGTTGATGCCGATGTGGACCCTGTTACCTACAATGTCCTCTACAACTATGTGCCTCACTCCAGTATGTCGAAGGACACAAAGACAGGCAAACCGTGGCGGTACAGCCGGACCCGGAGCCCTGCTTTCATCCAAACCCTCATGGAGACGTGCTCGGATGTCCAAGGGCGGATTCTTGACCTCACATGTGGCACGGGTAAGCCTTCACGTGCTCAGTTTGTCCCCTGGCCCGATTGCAATTGCATGCCGCAAGCTATTAACCGCCCGCTTTGTTCCTCAGGTGCTTCAATGTGGGCAGGGACGTTGTCCAACAGGCATGTGTTCGCCTTCGAGCCAGATACTGCCCTCCACAACTCGGAACTTGCAGCGGCTGAACGTCTGCCCAAAGAGGAAGAGGCACCCTTGGAGGATGAGGAAAAATCCGAGAAGGAGCAGGGGGAGGAACAAGTTGGGATCGAGGCCGAGGAGCCCCGGTTTACGAGTGAGTGGTCGCATTGTAAGTTGCCTCCAAATTTCGTGAGGCACCTCCCTTTGCTCTCTTATTTCATTGAAAACCCTTTCTGCTTCTGCTGGTATTGACATTCTTGAAGTGGATTTGTTCATACTGTAGGATGCCAAGTACTGCAGGAAGGACGTCTACACCGGAGTTTGGCTCCCCTTCCTTGATATTCACTTAACCTCCTCAGTTTCGGAAAGTGGTACATGGATGTGTATGCTCATTGTAGTAGGAGGAACGTGCCTTTTTTTGCCAGGGGGGATTTCATGCCTAGTCTAGAAAGGGACTACATCCTTCCTACTTATGCTGCCCGGCTTGCTTCGGTGTCCATTAGGAGGTCTTCCGAACCTAGTCGTGTACAGCAGATTTTAGACGAGGCAAGCCTCAAGAAAATAAAGATGAGGGAGGAGGCAGCAGATATTAGAGCCCGTCGGGCTTGTAGATTTGTCTTGGATTCTGCTGAGGAAAGTGGGGGAGAAGAGGCAGAAGATTCCCAGGAGGTGAGGTGGACAGTCCCCCAAGGAGAGGACGGAATTTTTGAGAGGCATAGTGCAACCGATGCATCACAGAGCTCGGAGGATGGGGGGGATGAGGGGGATGAGGAAGAAGGAGGGCCAAGTTCCTCGGAAGGTGTAGGAGAGTAGTTCCCATTCCTGCTATGTCAGTTAGGACACACTTGTATAGACGTGGCTTGCCACAAAATTTGCAATAAAATGTTGCATTTCATTGCTATGACGAGTCCACATGACCCTATTTCCGTGCATCCTAACCCTATTTCCGTGGACACACAATGGCCCGCTCATGTTTTTTTTTTTTCCGCTCATGCTCATGCCGCTCATGAAATAGCAGCCCCCCCTCCTATCGTTCATGATCTGAGTTCATAAATCCTCATCCACGCCGCAGCGGAAGAGAAAACATGGATGGGGATTGAATCCTTCTTGTTCATGATTCACACAATCTTTATACAATTGCAGCACCAATGGTGCTGCTGATGTTTTCATTGATACAACCAGCCCTATGACGGAGCTAAATGCGACCCATGTGGGCATCACCCTTGAGCAACACACGTCGAAACCCCTTTTGTAATGAGATCACTGATAAGAGAAAGGCAACTCAGATCTGCCATGAATTACAGGCCTAGTGATTCTCTGCAGATGTCATGGTTTTTCCTCTATCTCCCAGTTGACCATCCCTCGTTACCCCTTTTACTGAGCAGCTCTCTCCCTTCCCAAACCTTTTCTCTCTCCTTCCTGTTGTAAAATTCCCTGGCTCATTTTCTTCCAACCAGCAGCCTATCTACATGCAATGCAAATCACCCAAAACAGACCCTTCACACTGTTTGCCTCCAGGGACAACCCAGTTTGTCAGTCAGTTCCCAACCCTTCTACAGATCTGCATCTAAACACCCCAACAGCTCACTTTTGCCCTTTCAGATTTGAACCACAAAGTTCAAATGCTGAGTCCACTCTGAACCAGTTCTAAACTCCACATCAGTGTCAGTTTGCAGCCCCATCCACCTCTTCCTCTTTCTGATTTCAAAGAGGTTACAACTAACCCTCACTAGTGCTCACATCAACTACACTGGATTGCATTACATCTAATCATCAAAATCCCAGAGCCGCATTGTATGCAGATTCATGATACTGAAGCCAAAGGAACAAAAACAAAACAAACAACAAGCATTCTGTCACTGTGGGTGAACTACATCTGCCCTCAATCAACACTCCTACAGACATGTGCATCAGATCCATTCATCTCCACCCCATCCTGGTTTGAAGTCCAGAGTCCCCATTCCATTTCTCAAAGTCTTTTTCCCGTCCTCATCACGCTCTCAGTTTGAGAGTCTCTACCAAAATTTTACAACAACGATTCCTAAGTGCCAAAAAGAAGAAGCCTCGTGTCTACGAACTTATCTGTCTTATACTCCAGGTGAAGCGGTGGCACTCTAAACACTGCCTTGGTGGATATGTATGTGAAGGCAACCCTGGATCAAGTGGATGTCACTTTGGGTGACATGGTAGCTGGCACCACCATTCCCAAGAACTACAAGTTCTTGAATTCATTCTCGAAATGATTTCTTTTGTTCTCTTGACATGTCCACGATAGTGCTTTACCTAGCTGCACATCAGATTTTCCTTCCTCAATGACTTCACTTGGGCAGTGATCTATGCATATGGCAACATGGCCCTCATGTTCGTCATCTGTAGAATGTGGCCAAAACTTGTTTTAAAAACACTCTTGATATAAACCAGTTTTGAGCCATCCAAATGCTTTTGGTTCCTGCCATGTATTTGTATTCTATGTTTTGCTGTATTTATAATATATTTTCAATGCAGTGCAGCGAATCAATAAATTTAAATACAAAACCCACTAATTCATATTTATATAGATATAAAATGAAAAGTAAATGAAAATAAATAAATAAAAACAAAATAACAGTAATAAACAAAAACAATAAAACCAAACATTAAACAAAAAGCCTCCCCAATTCATATATATATTATATTATATTTATATATTTATATACTAGGTACACGTCATGCATCCACGTCATACTGCAGTAGAACTATTTTAGTACACGTCATGCATCCATGTCATAATGCAGTTAAAACACCTTACTATACATCATAGCCACGTCATAGCCACGTCTCATCCACGTCATACTGTGGTACAATCACTTTACTACACGTCACCCCCTAGGTTTTACTGTCACATTTCACTGTCAGAACCTGGCATCTGGATTCGACTGCTTGACTGAAACGACTTGACCTTTGTCACGCATGTTTGACTATGGAGGCTGGGAGTAAAAATGTCGCAACGACTAAAAAATGAGTCAAATACAGAGTCGAAAAACCCAGCTTGTATTGTAGTGGATCCTATGCCTGAGAGGTTACCTCGTTATCAACAACAGGAGGGTCAGACATTTCCATTTGGTGCTCAATCGCCTCCATCAGCCAGTGACAGGGCTCGAGCTTGCACACAGAGCCCTTCAAGAGACTCTCACCGACAAAAGGGTGTGCGCTCACAAAGGGTAGCTGTTCCTAAACAGTAAACCGTGAGAAGACGGCTTTTTGAGGGGAGGAGGGGTAATGTTAGAGGGCTGTCTGGGACTTAGACACTTTTATGGGTTTTGTGGGGTTAATTTTTGCGCAGACTTACGGATGGTAGACTTAGACCAACAGAGGCCTTAGGGGTGACAAGCGCAGACTTTAGGAGGGGGGGGGGGGGGGGGGGGGGGGGGGGGTAGACAGGCTTACACAGGCAGTCACAGCCCGACACAGCCTCACACAGCCAGTCACAGCCCGTCATAGTCTATCACAGCTCGACACAGCTTCACACAGTTTCACACAGCCAATCGCAGCCCGTCACAGTCTATCACAGCCAGTCACAGCTTGGCACAGTCACAGCCTGACACAGTTTGACACAGCCGTCACAGCGTACATAGGGAACGTTTATCATTGGCAGGGAACGACATCTGCAGGGGGGACGTGTTACTTCTTGGGGTGACAGTTAGTTAGTTAGGTGGTTAGAACAGCTTGCATGTAGATGAGGCAGAGCAGTAACGTGGGAGAGATCACTTCTTGGAGAGCGACTTGGTCAGGGGAAGAGGAGATGAATCGGAGAGCAGAAACGGAACCAGGGATGGAGGAAACGGCGATGATGAGAAGATGACTTGATCGATGCTTAATTCATGCAAGCTGCAGAATCATACAGTAGAGCAGATTAGGGACACCATGGCATTGGCCTAATACCTGATAAATCTTAATCTGATACTTATTCGATACAATCACATTGTGTAGAGAGACATGAGTGAAGTTGTGGCATGAATGGATGAGTGAATGGAACCTGGTAGTTATTGAAGCAATCTGATGCTTCAGTATACACAGTAAGGTAATTTGCTAACATGAAGGCAAGAAGAAATACAAATAGGAAGCACAACCATGATTCACTAGCTGTAGGTCATGACTGATTATTCTGAGCGGGTTGAGTGCTTAGAGATATCCAGCTCTTCTATCTTGGAGTTTCCACCTCGGATAGCAAAGGGATGGGTGAGTAAAAGCCGCTCGACATCCCTCTCCTCGAGGCTGGTCCTGACCAAATGATTTGAATGCGACGAAGAACCTCATATATATTTTTTGTTCCCTTTCTCCTCATCATAAGAACCAAGCTCCATAACTGTGTTTGGAGAAGCCATATGAGCTCCATCAGTAACATTACTTGAATATAGTTGCACTACATGGACCCCAATTTTGGTATGTACTAACCAGTTCTTCCTCTTGAGAATCCAAAACATCTTATGAAAGCTGGGGTTAGAGGACATGTAAATAAGACATATATGGATTTGAAATACAAAACCAACGTTGATACTTCAGCAATGTCAAGCGATAGGTATGAATCATACAGACATCGTGTTTCTATTTAATTGTTGTTTACATTGCAATAGTCTTATTTTTATATAATGTCAAAGTTTTAATCTTATTACTTTATGAATTGTAGATGATTCGAGAGGTTTGCAAGAAGGGCAAATGACAAATTTCATAGATGTCGATTGGCGAGAGAAGGGGTGGGGGATGAGTGATTACTCCATTCATACAACTTGGACCCAAATGGAGTTCTCCAAGTGGTGGACCAAGACCTATTATTATTCCGTGTGGCAAGTGAGACTCGAGAGCTCGTCAAACCATTGGTAGAATGTCTCTTTGATAAATAACTTTTGCGATTGTCCTTCTATTTCAAGTTCATGCAAATATATCATTGGGGTGGAATTGATAGTGAAGAGATACTTCTCGACTTCTTCTATGTAAATATTTTCAACTACAATGATGAATAATAACGATAACTCGGTGAATGAGGTCACAACATATGTGGACACAAACATGTCTAATGAGAATGAAGACATTCATAATGTTCCCACAACAAACGAGAGTGACATTGCACGAACAAAATTTTTTGAGCTCGTGGGTGATTTGGAGTTGGAGCTTGTCAAAATGTGGAGCCATGTGAAAGATTATTTCTTCGGAAGAGTTGAAATGCAAGTTGAAAGTGATCAAAGAGTGTTTGACATTTATCACCGAACCATTTACTTTCACATGGTCTTCCGCGAGTTCTCTTCCTTCCAAAGGTTCTATACATGATATACAAGAGAATGTGAGGAGGACTAGAATGGGGCATGGTAATACCAAAAAGTGCATTGTTATTGAAGATGGTGATGGACATGAAGCTCAGCCGTAAGCTAAACGCTCATCACATGTAATGGTCTTACGGTCAAAACAAAAGAGAGTGGTTTTTCTAAAAGTACCTAAAGCGAAATGTGATGTGTGTTTTACAAGTACACGTGTTGAAAAAGATGATATCACCATGTCATGTTGGAATTGTGACCATACTTTGCCGGTGAAATATGAATTGTTGACCGAATTCACTTTTGTTTTGTTTTCGAATAATCTCTAACTTAGTTATGAGGATACATTGTGTTTTATAAGGAAACATTGTGTAATATAAGTATTCTTGCACATTGTTACAACAATGTATATCCAACATAAGCTATACGCTTACACAAATATGTATCCATTACGAACTTATAGATGTACACTTAACATCCACTAAACTATGTCATATACTTTTATGATATATGTATGGAATATTGACATCCAATGTAACATTAACCCCACTTAGATGACAATCCTAAAGCAATTGTTGCCTACTTCCACATATGTGTGGCTGAATGTGTGCAAATGTGTTGTACACTTTTTGACATTATGTATGAAATATCAACACTTAAAATGACATTCTATAAGGTAATTTTTGCACATTGTCTTAAATGTATATGGCTCAATGCTTGACAATGTATTATATACTTTGTATCAAATATCATCATGCAATACAACATTAGCCCACTTAAATGACACTCCCCAATCATATTTTGCATATATTTGCATATGTGTATGGATTAATGTTTGAGATATATGAAATACGGGGATCTCCCATAGTACTAGTCCACTTAAAATGACGCTTCTAAACCCACTATTCACATATATGCATAGCTTAATATACCAAAATATATCATTGATTTTTATAAGTACATGAGCTGAAATTTGGATATCCACAAATACTAATCTACTTAATCGACATTCTTAGACATATTATTTGTACATTATGCATATGAATATTTGTCAATGGAGTTATGATGATGTCTATACTAATATAAATCTATATAAGCCTATAATTAATGTATTACCATTGTTTAGAGCATCATGCACTCTTACAATTGCATACTAAGCCACCGTTCACTTATGCAAATAGATTGAAGCTCAATAATTCCTCTATCAACATCTATTCCTTCCTCTACCTCTTTTCCCTCCTTTCCCACCACCTCTTGGGATTGATCTCAATGTCTTTTTTTCACCCTAAGGTGGTGTGCGGCTACAATGTGCAATGTCGGCATTAGGCACCGGGACAACCCACAGTTGGTTAACATGTGCCTCTTTCGTTGCCTCACCTACCATCTGGTCCTATTCTCTCTTTCTAGGCCGCTCCATGGCCTCACGAACTTTGCGGTGATGCATCAATTGCCACTTCCCAACCTTCCTACATTTTTTATTTATTTATTTATTTTTTCCCACTCTTCTTTATCTTCCCATAAAAGCTTAGCATAAAAGTAAAAAATAACTCTCCATTGTAACTTCTAAGTACCACCAGTCTTGCTCATGACCAATGTCAGAGGTAATATCATCTCAATTTTTTTTTTAATTGGCTCATCTTTATTCTAATGAGAAGACTAGGGGTAAGAAAAAAACAAAAATTGCTAAGCCCTAAGTTAGGCCTTCCCCAGGCGTTATCTTATCGAACAATTTATGAGGAACAAATGGATAAATTTTTAGGTTTATTATGGATGAAAAACAGATTTCGTTATTTGCAAAGAGGAGCCATACGTATATAGCTACGTAACCACCTAGTGACCTAACAATAAAATTAAGATAAGAGAAAGAATAATAATAATAATAATAACTTGTGAGTACCATGAGAGGCTTATAAGGCGATGGGAAACCTACAAGAATCCACACAGTGCATCTCCACTGACACGTGTATTTGGGTGGGCTTACATTGAGGAGATATTTCATACACTTTCATATTTGGATATTGAAAATGAATATTTTGAACCATTTTTTTTTTTTTTTTTGGGTAAACTAATTAAAAATGCCCCAATCGATATCATAAGGCAATTTTGTTTTCGAGAATAGACTCCACTTATTGATATCTGCATATCGTTAGACCTGAAACCAAGTACACATGGTGGCTCTGTTGTACGCTTTATCAGATCGTGCCCCTTTCGATCCAGATTTTGCCCACCACACTCAGTTTTGATTCGACTGATTAGAGAATTAAGAGAGAATTGGACTGAAGGGTCTAATTTCCCGTGAAAAAAATTAACCAACATTTTGCACTCTGGCATATTTAAAACGAGTCATATAGATTCACCTATATAACTTTGTGCATTTTTCTTCTTATGCTTCAAATGGGGGGGGGTATGATATCCACGCAACAGGCTGTTGCACGCTCGAGAAAGTTTCCACGCCCAAATCGTACAGTGCGCAATTCAATCATGGACCTCCAATATTTGACCATCACTTTGGGTTCACAATATTTTTTTCATTAAAACTCATTGAATTTAAAGGAGCAATAATTCGATGTCAATACAAGTCGATGTGATAAACTACTCGTTTTCAAAATTCAATGTGTACGCTTTCACCAAATAATTCAAACGTGATGATCACGTCTTAACATTACATTAAAAATAAAATAAAAACTGAATATATCTATATTACAGTTTGTAAAGATTATACCAAAATGGTTAGAACTTGAACCAGATTTGATATTAATTAATGGTGGTAACAATAGATGATATTCGCACGGGATTCATGGTGTAGATTCATGGTATAACGTGAATATATTATGTACAAACTCACTATGTCATGTGAGACGAAGGTAAAATCATGGATTCATTTCCCTTATAAGTTTACAATGTTAAGTTGTAGCGTACTTATCTTTAGGGGGAAAAAAAAATACAAATAAAAGTGATCCACTCACTCTAACATTTTATTTTATTTTTTCCGGAATTGTACTAGAGGACGACAACCACAGTGCCTAAGTTACACCGTAACATTGGTATATTTTGGCCAAAGCTACGATGGGTGCAAGTGACAACAATTATTGTATCATTGTGTATAATAACTATTTTACTGTGGCAAACAAACCTCAGACTAGTCAAGTTGTTTCCGGGCCCATCTGATCCTGGTGGTGTTGTGATTTTCCAACTATATAGTCATTATCCTTGTATTGAACCCATCCAAATGTTAAAACCACTTGTGGATAAAAGTAGAGCTCAATATAGAATGATGCTTGGTAATATTAATGACGCGTCCATCATGGGTGTACATGGAAAAATATTTTACTATGCCAAAGTGACAATCGATGGGAAGATATATCATCTAATAATAGATACTGGGAGTGATTTTACTTGGATAAAATGTTGCTGGCATTTGTCCGACGTGGGGGACATTTGTGCCAAAGTACGTTTACATACGACTATGCACGTTTATACTATCTAAAAAATCATTGTATAAATAGGTTTTTGTTTTACCAAGGCCTACATGAGTCGATAAAGGGGGAGAGGAGGGGGAGACTTATTATAATACCACTAGTAAATATGTTCAATTTTTATATGTAAAATATCTGGTGTAACATATAGTAAAATCATGTTTTATTTTATAGGGAGATAATGAACTCTATGAACCGACCTTATCCAGTCTGGTGTATTGTCAAACTGACTTCAACTGTGAAATCTCGAATTCATTTCTCTTCTCTTTTTTAAATTCATACGGATTTACAAATTCTTTCATCCAAAATTTTTTTCTTGAGTTTTTTCATTCGTTTTCTTTTTTCTTAAAAACGATCACCATAATTTTTCCCAACACACACCCACACACACATACATACATTTTCAACCCCTCCCAAGCCCCATAATTATAAAAACCCCAATGGCCATGAACCCCAATACCCAATAAGACCAAACCACACTGAGAGTGTGATGTTTGTAACCTATATTCCCGCATATATGTAAATATATTACCAACATGATGTAAATTTTACAACTGTGGGATAAATTGCGCACAACAGATGGGAAACAACAAACACAAAAGATGGCATGCTTGCCTTGAGCGGATCCGACCATGCACTACCTGCACAACTGAAAAAATACGGTGTCATTGGAAAGAATATAATGGGGCATTGCTTCAACCTTATTACAGAACTTGATCCATCAGGCTATCTGTTTATAGGAAACCACATTATTACTAGAAGCCGACGAATAGTTTGGACAGAATTAGTCCATCCACCTGAAATTCCACGGTAAGCCTAACTATAATATATGAAATCATGTGAGAATTGCAACTTGTTGTTAACATGTTTCTTATATAATTTTTTTCCGGAATAATTGAAAAAAAAAATCCCTTGTACCTATTTACTTTGTAGCCTGATTAAACTTTATATATATATATATATATATATATATTACTAAACTGAATCTCTATTGCATTCTTTCTTTACATGATACATGTAATAGTTTTTTTTTAAGTGCACCGATTGATGATATCCCAGAGTTTAATAACAACACGTTAATCCTTGTGCTTAATGTTTGTGCAGCACGAGAGCATTTCACATAGCACGACTTTCACGCATCTGTTATGGAAAAGATTCCATCGTTTTACACGACAAATATCAACTTCTTCTTTTTGATACTGGCACCACATATACACATCTTTTTAAGGATATCTATGATATATTACTTTCTTTGGTATTTATTTTTCTCTCAAAATAAATATAAGACATGTAGTGGTTACTAGGGCGAGTGCTTTGATCTGAGTGGTGTTGATTCACATATTTGTTTGTGTCTTCAGTGAGGTTACATTGTGCATAATGTTTTTTTTGTGCATAATAATAATAACAATATAATGTTATTTAAGAAATTAATAATTTCCGAAACAGGTGCGAAAACACATTCAAGTTTTAGGAAAATCGACATCATTAGTTGAGACATGTGACATAGCTGAAAAAGATCGACCTCATGTTTGTTGGGATTTTCCAAAGTAAGTGAATGCGGTTACAAGGCGGTTTCCCCGTTGTTTGAAGCCCATGGTTATTTATTCTTTCATAATTGGGCAATCCAGGGTCCAGAATCTCTCAACTTCCAGTGGTTGCATCGCAGTCTCCTCCCAGTGGTCGAAAGTTTATCCTTGGCTACTACATTGTGCACAGTGGTTTATATACTATATATAAAACTACAGATATAATTGAACTTGATATGTATAATATCATCTATACTGTAAGAAAATACTAATATTTTTATGTTGACACAGCGAGGGTGGTACCTATAATTTGGAGAATATAATTTTTCAATTTCAGGATGGAGGAATTTTGGAAATTCATCCCGATATATTCTTAAAGAGATATTGGAAACAGGCAAGTGGCTAAACTATTTGTTGTATTGCCGCACTATGATGCTCTTAATATCATTTTTTATTCTTTTTTTGTTGTATATATATATATATATATGGTAAGGGCGGAAAAGGGAGCCCGGCGGAGTCAGCTCCCAAAAGAACTATGTCAAATATCATTGTTATTCTTATTTTAAATTCTAAAAAACAAGTACGACGAAGCCTCCCTTGAAAGGAAGCGTAAGTTTTGGTGTGCACACTTGAAGCCGGCTAGGCTGATTTACGGCCTTTCAGCGGGAAGGTGGTGACACCAATCGGTGGACTGTACAGAACCCACGAGAGGTGCTTGTGTGTGTGTGTGCCCATTACGTATACCCACACAGGGCTACACCTTGGTTTTCCAATCCACCATAACTTAAACGGGATTTTTTTATTGAAAAATAAATGCATTTGCATTGAAATTAGACCAGTGAGGGAGTTCATACGTATTTACTACCCTATTATCTCCATCCAATGCAGGATGGAAATCGAAATATAGTAGAGGTTCATTTCCTTGTTTTACCACCATTCTTCCCCGACAAAGAACCAGATTATAATTTATTTGGAAGTTTAATGATGCGAGGCCATGTATTTATATATGATCATAAACTCGACCGTGTTGGATGGATGAAAGACCAAAACTGTCAACATCTTCGATAACCAAAAGCTCAAATAGGTAAAACGATCAAGCTTAGTTTTTATAAACATATTTTAAAAAGTAGTCATTTTGCTAAAACTTATGAGCTAATGGAATGATCCACCAGCTTATATATATATATATTACCTCTCCAAAGAATCACTGAAAGACTTATTCCTATGCAATGTAAATAGAAAAAATAGATGAATAAATCTGAAAAAAATGATATCCGTCCAACGCACAACATAGTTTGGTGCCGAAAGGCTAATACGCCCCCCACCTAATACCAACTCTTGTACCACACCGTATATAGTCCCTGAACCTAGGTACACCCCCACTCTTCAACTCTCCCACCAAACGTCGATATTAAATCTTTATCAAACCCACCATATGGGCATCCATACTAACTCCCACACATTAAACCCTGTCATACACACCTCAACGACTAGCTCCACTCTTATCCACTATGTTACCCCTAATATTACCCCCCACATACATTCTTATAATATCTATCCCCCATACATACCTACTCTATGGCCACTCAAACCCCACTTTGTAACCCACTGCCCGCACGGTAGATATCCCCAGAAACCCCTTGCATCAAAACACTCCATTCATCACCCGCCATCATACCACGAAACCGATACACTAATATGCACGACACTTATACTTTTACGCTGCGGCGACATCCACCCAAACCCAGGTCCCCTCACCATCACCAACATCATTAACAAACTCCCAAGCGACCCGCAAGACTTCCAGGAAAACACTGTCTCACTCGTACTTGCGACCACTTCTCCCCCTTTCTTCTCAACCCATCCACCAACAACCGCAAACCCACACAACCAATTGCCACCTTTGGGCTTGCCACTTGCCAGCATCCGTTACTTGTCAGTGTCATCCATCAACTTAATACATACCCAAAGCAACACCTTTTCTTTTCACTAATTGTCATCATCCCCAATCCCCTCAATATGCAATGATTACTTTAGAACCCATCCAGTCAAACACATACACTCTCTCCTACAACAACTGCATTGATTACCCGTACAAATCCATAACTACCTAGCACCACCACACTTCTTACACAACCTCCACGAATCCCTCCACCTCCTACAAACCAAGCTTGGAGAAGTCCATAAAATACTAGGTGAACACTTAGCACACCCAACCGCAACCACACACAAGCCGGATAATATCACCAACAAATTCCCATTCTTCTCCAAAAATATTCTCGCTGCTAACTCCCTAGCTAAGACCGACATCCCTAGACATCAACCTCCACATATGACATCACCACCCACCCCCCAACCCTCCACACATAACCTCACCAGACCCCAACCGCCTAGACCCCCCATACCTCCCAGCTCCCCACACACCACCCCCTCCCCACACGGACACTCACTCAACATCACAACTTGGAATGTAGGTTCACTGGCCACCAACTTTCAAAGCCTAATTCATCTCCTCACAGACACCGCACCCCCGCATATCATTCTATTACAAGAAACTAAACTCAACACAAATACCCCCAATAGTTCCTATATCAATAAACTTCTCCCAGCATTCTACATGGGCAACCCCCTCTCCGCTGCACAATGCCTGGTCAGACCCTCCGTGCCATACCACCCCACCTGGGGCGGGGTCGCGTTCGGTATCCTCCATACACATCACTCCCTTAATACCACGGTTAAAATACCTGTTGATCTCCCCCTTTGTTCACATCTCCAAATCATCAAACTACACCTTTCCGCGCTTCCCCCCCATTATCCTTATACATCTATACATGCCCTCACACATAGACGATCTCCCTTTGATACTTGATATTTTACTCACAATCTCAAACATACTCACCCAGCCCTCGACCCATCCCCAACACTACTAGCAGATGACTTCAACAGAGACATTGCCATCCTAGGCCACACATGTAATGGCACACACAAGCCCCCTTCCCCAATGGACCATGAATGGGCTAAATTCACCAAAACACACCACCTTCATTAATGCAACTTCTTGATGCAGGTTACTTGGGCAATCTGCCTTGATGCTCTCCCCTTGTTCTATTTCATCTCCCCCCTGTTATTGATCTGTTGGTTCTGAGTGGAACCTCATTCCTCTGCTTCCATGGCTTTGTAAGTTTTTTTTTTTTTTTTTTTTTTTTTTTTTTTTTAAATAATATATTTTATAAAATTTAAATAAATAAATAAATAAATTTACTATTAATAAATTTTCCAGGGCTACAATCCCTCTGTTTTCTCTCGCCTCTCATTTTTTAATATTAGCATCTTCAATGCATCTATGGGCCCCACCAGTACGGCCCATGGGGTGAGCTCATAAGCCCACTGCCTATTCACCGGGTCGGCCAGATTCTGAAATTTTGCAAGTCCTTGTTCATCTACCGCGGCGGACCTTCTAGCGGACTGGCAGACCCTCCAGCAAACGGGGCAGACCCTCCTCCAGTAGACCGACGAGCAGACTAACTCCAATCTTCGAGCGGACTGGCATACCCTTCGACAAAATATATATTTAGTATTCGCACGCCCAATTATATATATAAAAGGGGACTTTAGCCCTGGAAAATTTATTCGCACGCCCAATTGTTTATATATATATATATATGTATATATAGAGAGAGAGAGAGAAAAAAAAAAAAAAAACCTCTCATTGAACAATATTAGCATCTTCAATGCCCGCGCGTGTGGCTGGCGGCAAGGCCCGCGTGTGGCAGAGGCGTCGTGGAGGGTGGGAGCCCCCCCGGACCCGGCCGGTCTACTGCTAGGTGGCAAGCTAGTCTGCTGGGGCCCACAATATACACATAAAGCATTAGTTATTTCAAAGGTTTGTAGAAAGTGGTGGGTAATACTGCGGTGGTTAAGAGCAATAAACAATAAACACAAGGTTTGGTGTTCAAATCGTGTCAAGTTGTAATGTGGCAATAATGCAAAATGAAGGCCTTGCTTGGTGCCTGCAGAATCCATGGCAATGTGAAGATGGCTGAGCATGCGGCATATTTAGGCAGGTGGGGCGGTTGAATTGGGGGGTCGTGTGGAACGTTGAGAGAGAGGTGAGCTGCGGGGTAGTGTAGTTGTTGAGGGGCAGACAAATCCCACAGAGTTTGAGTGAGCGGATGCAGAGGTGAGAGTTAATCTTAGCGCATTGCGTAGAGAGCACTTTTAGAGGGAGATGGTGTGGGAATTGTTGGTCTTGATGTTGTAGCATTTTGAGATCATGGATGCTTTGCGGGTGCAGCGAGAGTGTTGCAAGTGCGAGGGAGCTGTGCAAACTCAGTGGCTTGGTATTGCAAAACATGGAGAGGTGTTATACAATCACGAGAGCCTATGGTAATAGTAAGGAGGGAAAAGACTAGTTGCTTGAGCCTGTGCATAGTGAGTCGTGAGTATTCCGCGCAGTTGCTCTAAGTGTTCACACATTAGCAGCATTGGTATTCATGGGATGGATGCTTGGCGGCTGTGTAGTGAATCCTGGCGGGTGGTGGGCTGGTGCAGGCAGTGCTAGGAGTGGCGCCTGAGTCTCTGCGTCAAAGCGGGGAGGAGCAGCCGGTGGCAGCTTGATGATGGGCGCTGGTGTGTATTGATGGGCCTGCACTTCTGCTCCATCGTTGGGGGTCTCATGTTCCGTGGGAAGATTGGTCAACCCTGGCGATGGAGGGAGCTTTTCCAGGATCATGTTTGCATGATTATAGAAGCTGGCCAGATTGGCCCCTAGATTCTGGGCGATGGATTCTTGGAGCGTGACTAGGTACTTGTGATGCTCTTCTTGCTGCGTTGCCACAGAGATGGTAACCCTAGCTTCCATGGCCACCGGGTCTTTTGTCATGGTTTTAGTCATGGTTATCTAGAATTACCTACTTCTAGTTAACTAGGACATTTTAGATATTTATATTTATATTTTGTGTGTTGGGACTTCAATGGGTCTCACATGCCAAGTAAGGTGTCGAGCCTCACTTGGGACATGGGGATAGGTTTTCCCCTTGTGAGGATGGAGGAGGGCTCATCTTCTTGTAGTTGAGCCTCCATGAGCCTCTCCCACCTCCATAGCTCTAAGTATTGAGAAGGAGTGTGGTGAGGGCTTTGTAGGGTGGATTCCCTTAGCAAAGGTGCCCTTGGCTTGACTTAGTTTATGTGATTGAGTGGATTCATGAGTGGAGTGTTTCCATTATGTGTTCACTTCCATTATCACTACAAGAAGATCACCTTATGCTTGTGAGTGCGGAGTGTAAGGATTAGTTTTAGCACTTGTGTTGGTGTACACCAAGGAGTGAGAGAGCTAGGAAAGCTCAAGTATCTCACAAGGTTTGCAAAGTGTTGCAAGGAGGAGTGTTTTTTCATTGCATCAAAGAGGTGGAGAGCTCAAGGAGAGAGCTCTTGAGTTACAAGACTTTGCAGAGGTGGAGAGCTTAAGGAGAGAGCTCTTGTATCACAAAGCTTGCATGGTTTTGCAATGTAAGTGCTTGTATGTGCACTAAGGGTTTGAGAGCTTGGAAAAGAGCTCTTGCATCACAAGAGAAGCGTCTTGTGTGTGGAGAAGATAAACACTAGGGTTTCGAGAGCAAGCTCTAGTACTTGTTCATGGTGTGAAAGAGAAGCCAAAGAGCGGCATATGCTTGGGTTGGAAACACCATAGAAGGAGTACAACAAGGGTAGCTTGAGGAGCATTGAGTAGCTCAAGAGAAGCTAAGAAGTGGTTGTTCTATCCATGGTGAAATGAAGCCAAGTGGGGTTTCATTTGGTTGACAAACAAACAAGAAAAGGCGGCGCTAGAAGGGAGTGCTCTTGCTAGTTCTATGAGTTCTTGGATTGCTCTTGGTGAAGCAAGTGATTGACCAAGCAAGTGGCGCATGTGTGGAGCATGCTTTTCAAGTGTGGCTTCCAATTCAAGCTTGAGGAGAGCTAGAAGGTGAAGTGAGCAAGTTCATTCCTTGTGTATGAGGTGGTGCATGTTGTGGAAGAAAAACCAAGGAGCTACATAGGCTAGGGCTTGAAGACAACAAAAACAACCACTTGGAGAGCATCAAGAAGCTCAAGATGACTCCAAAGGGAAGCATGTGGGTGAGAATTCTATCCATGATGATGTGAAACCAAGCCTAGAGTATTGAAGAGCTTGGAGCACATGTGGGAGATCATTGGAGGTGGTCTTCATGAAGAAAGGAGATTGTGGCTCACGGCGTGCATAACAACTTCAACCATACATTAGCATGTGACAAGACAAGGAAGGGGAAGGTGAAGCTCATATATTCATTCCCTTTTTGCTTAAGTTTTATGGTGGATGGTTGATCAAGCAAGTGATGCTTATGTGGAGCATGCTCTTTAGGGCTTGTGACTTCAAGTTTGAGAAGATGAGCTCTTGAATAGAGGTGTGGATACACATTATGATGAATGAAGACAACACCTAGGTCAAGAGGTGGAAGCATGTGTGACTAGCCCATGCAAGGGAAAGCACATGGAAGATGGCATACAAAATTCAAATTCAAGCAAGGCTTGGCGCTGTCATTGGGCACATTAGCGTGCTATGAGTTCCAAGGAGATCAAGAGGAACTTGTCAATTTGGGATGAATGCATTGCAAAGTAAGATAATGCAATCTTGCATGCATGTAAGGGGGGAAGATACCATGAAGAAGGTGTTTCTTACTATACTCTACAAACCCTAGTCTCCATATTCTTCAAGAAACTGTGTATGGGCTCCCTCTGCCCATCATACACTTTTTTGAACAGAGTATGGAACCCCTCTGCCCAACATACACTTTTGTGAACAGTGTATGGGCCCCCTCTGCCCAACATACGTTTTTGTGAACAGTGTATGGGCTCCCTCTGCCCCTCCATACACTTTTGTGAACAGTGTATGGATACAAGTGGAGAGACTTTGCCCACCATATTTTTTCATTAAAAGTGTATGACATCTATTTGCCTTTGGAGGATCTTTGGGGGGGGCCATTTGAGGAGCTTTTGGAATACACTTTGAGGAGCCTTTGTAAGACACATTGAAGAGCTCTTGAAGGGGTGTTTGGAGGACTGTTTGGAGAACTGTTGGGGGTCCTTGAAGACCAATATTCTCCGCACTGGAGACACGACAGCCACTATGACTGCCAATGAGAGGGATCGGATCCTACAACGAGCTATTAAGAGGTTCAAGTGGGAGGGGACACACCTGCTCCGAGTGTGGGAGGATGGTCAAGTGAGGATTGTGCCTCACCCAATACAACGGGCACGGTTAGTGTGGCATGCCCATGAGGAGTTGGGGCATTTTGGGGTGCGACGCTTCATTCAACGCCCCTACACCACAATTACACCCTCTTCCGATCATCGTATTGGGCTACAGGTGGAGTCTTGACTTCGCAGGGCCGTTGCCACTGACATGCGCCACAACAAGTACTTGTTGGTGATGGTGGAGCACTTCTCCAAGTGGATCGAGTTGGTTTCATTGCCTGATAAAGCTAGTAAGGGAGCTGCGTATGCATTCTTGGATCATGTACTTAGCCGATTTGGTGCTCCAGCCGAGGTACTCACGGACCAGGGAAGAGAGTTCTTGGGGGAGTTTCAAGCTTTGTGTGAGCAAGCTTTGATAGATCACCGCACTACTTCTCAGGATCATCTCGAGGCTGATGGCTTGGCCGAGAGGGTTGTGCAAACAGTCAAGCGAGGCTTGCGCAAATATGGCTTGTAGAAGGGACACTTGAGAGATCGGGACCTTCAGCTACCTTGGTTGGCCATGGGCATCACTTGCCTCATTCTCGCCTTATTTCCTTCTCTTTGGCCGAGAGCCAGATTTACCTGCATCTATTCGTAGGGAGACTGCAGTAATCCTCAACCTTGATGATCCGGATGTGTGGACACAAGCATGTGCCCAACGGGCAGAGTTGTTCAAAGAAAGTCATGCCTATGGCTTTTGAGAACCTTGCTATTGCCCAACACCGAGACACATTGAGGTACGCCACTATATGTGGAGGGGGATATCGGCCAGGTGTTTGGCATTTCCATCCTGGGGACTATGTGTATCTGTAGCAGACAGCGCCTACGACCTTGGATTTCACAGCAGGTCGTGTGATTCTAAGGGTCCGGGAGGTGTTGCCTTTAGGAGTGTTGATTCTGGAGGGTCGAGATGGCATGGTATGGAAGGACCATGTGCGCACTTGTGCGCCATATCACCTTCCACATGTGGATGGGAGGATAGATCCCAACCTTTGCAGTGGTACCTGTAGGGTTGCGTTGCATGCTATGTGGGCATGCTGGTGATGCCGCGACCATGTTGGTGTGTGACAAATGCTCAAGGCGGTGGCACATGGGATGCTTGACACCGCCACTTGAGGAGGTTCCTAGTGGAGAATGGTTGTGTCCACGATGCCTTGGACAGAGGTAGTGGGGCATGACAGTGGCGAGGTTGACAAGTGATCCAAGGCTAACGGGAGTTCGATGCCATGGATACCCAATTGAAGCCATGGATTGCAGGAAGGCGAGTAACGATGGGGCTACTTTTGCACCCGGCCTCTTGATCTATTGACTTCAGATAGTGGGACTTGGGTGATTGATGACTAAACGATGATCTTATTGGGATGGATACTTGTCAGCTATCTGATGTTAGAGGGACCTAATCACCGGCTAGGGGGGCGATTGTGGTATAACTTTCTAGGATTGTGTGCTTAGATTGTGTGTGGACAACGATGTATGTTGTGGCACGATGCTTAGGTGCATGACAGCGGTCATGGTTTTAGTCATGGTTATCTAGAATTACCTACTTCTAGTTAACTAGGACATTTTAGATATTTATATTTATATTTTGTGTGTTGGGACTTCAATGGGTCTCATATGCCAAGTGAGGTGTTGAGCCTCACTTGGGACATGGGGATAGGTTTTCCCCTTGTGAAGATGGAGGAGGCTCATCTTCTTATAGTTGAGCCTCCATGAGCCTCTCCCACCTCCATAGCTCTAGGTATTGAGAGGAAGTGTGGTGAGGGCTTTGTAGGGTGGATTCCTTTAGCAAAGGTGCCTTTGGCTTGACTTAGTTTATGTGATTGAGTGGATTCATGAGTGGAGTGTTTCCATTGTGTGTTCACTTCCATTATCATTGTGGTATAGCTTTCTAGGATTGTGTGCTTAGATTGTGTGGTGGACAACGATGTATGTTGTGGCACGATGCTTAGGTGCATAACATTTCCTTTGATGTTCATTTTGATGGAGATGGCCTGGGCGGCTAATCGTTTGTCAATCTCAGCCATCATGTTGTCGTGACCACGCTTGTGGCTGGAGTCTGTCTTGAAGCTGGTTTTTGTTGCAATCCTAATAGGCTTTCACTTGATGTCAGATTTCTCAAACTTTGGGGACGCCGAAGAGGAGGGGCCAACAATTTATCCATTGCGGTGGGATTTGGTCTGGCTAGGTGCATGAATCAATGTAGTATAGCTGCATATGAGGCACTGTTTCCCCCATGAATTCCTGAAGGTGGTGATAGTGAATGTTGACGTTCTAGAGTCTTTTCAACGTCTGCACACGATTTATCCCATGCTATCTTAGCTACTATGGTAAGATCAAATAATAGCACAGTAGACAAAGTATTAACAATTGTTGAGGGTCCATACACAACGGGCCTTCCAAAGATGCCACAATGTAGCGCATCAGAGTGTTTTCGACTGTTTGGTTGAGCTATTGGTTTGGATGTTTGGTTGTAGTTTTGAAGAATGTGGACAGGAAACATCAGAAAGTTATCCCAAGTTCTATAGAAATTTTGAACCAATGGCCAGATGGAGTGGGGAGCATGGCAGTGGATCACATAGTGTTTTAGGGTCTCCATGGAGCCCACCGAACAACATGAGTAGAACAGAGCTTCATTGAAGTTGATATATTGTCCCACCTTCAATACTCTATTAGCCACCTACCATAGAAAGACACTCAGTTTTTCCGCTTTCGTTTTCTCCCAGATACGTGCCCAGATACATTTCCAGTTTTCGTCACAAAGAGAGAGAGAGGGAGAAAAGACTCCGGCCAAAGCCGATGCAACTAAGAGCCACTTCGCCTGACGACTACTGCCCCATTTCAGGAGTGGGCCATATAAAGAAGATAGGTTGCGCTTGCCGGTACCTAGGATAGAGGTTACCTTGGATGCTGCTGGGTTGGAATATTCCAGTTGCCGTTTATTAGTGATAATTGCTGTCAAGGAATAGATCATTGTGAGGTGGATTTCTTTGAAGCATTTGTGAATGAAGGTGATGGGGATTTTGAAGTTATTGAATATTGTGTTGACACTATCATTGTGGATGCCACCTCTAGTTCCAACACTGATGACGGTGAGTGGTCCAGTTGCGTATTTCCCCCATTTGGATAAGGTAGAAGTGTTGGGGTATCGATCGTGACAATATGTAAATTCGACAAAGTAGATGGTGAGGTTGGGGATGGAGTAGTGGGTAGGAGTAGTGGGTAGGAGGACATTTATTGGTAAACCGGAGACAAGTAGGATGTCTGGACATAGTCTAGTAGGGCAACTACACCGTGAGCGTGGGCATGTACATGGAAGTAACCATGACGGGACAGTGTGGTCCGGGGGTCTGCCTTAGTAGGTGCCTACGTTAATGAGTGAGAACCATCTAGTCTGCGTATGACGCATGAGAAGTTTATGAATGTGCCACACTGCGTGATTCTGTCGAGTTATACGCAGTCCATGGATGATATGGTGGGTGCACTTGTTGAGGAGGTGTGGCCAAGTGTCTCGTTTTTGGTGGGTATGTGAGTAGAGTGGACAGTAGGGAGATGGGTATAGTTGTGGCCAGAAAGTATGTTTGCATTGGTGATCCATATATTGAGCGTATCTGAATTTGAGTGTTCGTCTTATTTGTGCATCAGTCGCAGTTTTGATATGCCAAAATTAGTTAGATAGTTTATGATTGAGTACCGAGGATTGAGTTTTTGAGTTATTGAGTTTTTTTTTTTTAAAACCTTCGTGGAATTTATTGAAAAATTGAGGGGAAAAAAATAAAACCCCAAGTGACACCATAAGGGTTACACACCGTAGTCACTGAGGAGTGAACCAAAGCCCGTATTTAAAAATGCAGCATTATACTGGAAAAACCTTAAAAATGGCCTGCCCTTAACGAGAGAGTCTTCCAATCGGCGCAGTATGATGCACATTATCGAGGAGCTAATCTATGGCCCTAGCATACTAACGAAAATTGAGCCTGGAAGTCGTGGCGGGGTTCTTGACGTGTTTCCAGTTCATGTCTCTCTCAAACTTTGGCGAGGCCGTGGAGTGGAGCTCGGAGGTTTCTCCAGCGTTGAGGGGGGAGAGCATTCCAAACACAGAGATCTTGCTCGTCGCTTTGACAAACAGTTCCAATGTAACCACAACCGCCTGTTAGCAAAAAATGTAAATAACCGCCCAACATTGGTATCTAATCTTATGCCTCCACGGCCATGGGTGGTTATTTTTTCCACCATTTTGTAAAAGGGCCTCCGCCCCATTTTCTCTAAAAAATAAAAATAAAAATAAAAATCTTATGGTGGCAGGCTTGCAACAAGCCAAGGCTCTAGCCTGAGGTCCCAATCTGTCTTGGGGTATGGCTTTCATGGTGGTTACCAGCCCTCCCCCTTAGGGTATGTTGGCCTATGACCATATAAAGGATGTTTTCATCCATACATGATGAATTTCTTAACAGATTTCATCCATTCAAAGTTCATTACAAAGCTGATGATATAGATTTTAATATGACTGTAAAAGCATTATATTCAGACAAGATTAGTGAATCTTCGTCTAATGGGGTCCAAATCAACCATTGCCACCTTATTATTTCTGCATGCTTGTTAATGTATAACGCTAGGTTTTGATTAGTCATCTGCCAGTGTGTGTGGCTCACATGTCACAACATGAAACTGGTTTGTATTTCATCCCAACATGAAACATGTTTTCCAAGTGGTATTTCTGATCCATATCAATCAGATTCCTCTTCTTCCTGTTATATCACCATCTCAAACTCTGTAGGAGTTGTACTTTCCCTTTCTTAGGAAACATAGACTTGGGGAAATGACCGACTCTTTCATTTTGAGTTATTTTGGTATCAAGCTCTCGTCATCTATTCTGCTGTACATGTGGGTGGCCTATGTGCTCAAACTTCCAGAGATATGCTGAGGCACCTTCCATCTAGCTCTGAAATACCTTGCTGTTTCGGCGCACCCATGCCTCAACTGATGTTGGCTTTACACCCATGATGTGCTCGAAATCTTCACTGAAGCGATTGTAGTGGCCATTGCGGTGGCGCCACGCCATGGTCCTAAAGTGATTCTTCAGATGAGCAGGGAGGTCTACTTCTTTCAAGTCCGTCTGTTCCCACTCATCAAAGGGTACATCAGTGTACTTGATCTCACGGCCCAGTGCCTTTGAGTACTCACTGGCAATTGCAACCATATCTTGTGACTTCGCTCCAGTGAGTTGATAGACTTTACCGATATGCCTTTCAGGATTAGAAAGGATCTCAGAAGCTACTTGTGCAACATCCACGGCGGCAATTGGTGATGTTAGACTCCTAGCAAAAGGCAGTCTGATTTCTCCCAATTTCTTAATGGACTGTGCAGCAAATAGATGAAAAAAGGGATGCTCCAGGAAAACTGTGGCTCTTAAATGAACCACTGGAAGACCAGACCAATTGAGAGCCTGCTCCCCCAACCAATGAAATCTCTGCTGTGAGCTCTCTGTTGATACGTTGATGTTCATCTCAGAGACGGTCATCTGAGAGATATTCACAAACACCTCGACTCCATGGTGCTTGGCAACTGCAGCTGTATTGATACAAGCCTCTAAGTAGTTGGCTGAAGCAGCCATGCCAAAGTAGATGCGCTTGCACCCTTCAATAGCTTTGCCAACGTCGTGGAGATCAGTGAGATCACCTGTCACAACCTCAGCACCAAGTTGGGCCAGAGCAGCTGACCTTTCATCCAACTGCCTCACCATGGCTCGGACTGGAAGTCCTTTCGACCTTAAGCTTTCAACAATTTTGAATCCCACAGAGCCCACGTTGCCAGCAGCCCCTGTTACTAAAATTGGTTGGTTGGTCTCTGTTCCCTTCCCTTCAACTGGCTGTTGCTCGGACATCATCTTTACTTCCCTTCAAATCACCCAGCACTACAGTATACCCAGACAGCATCACACCAGAAGATATCAGACCAGCTCACAGACTAGAAACAACAAAGTACAGCTTCACCATGGCTATACGTTAGTGAAATTGTAGGTCAAAGTTTGTTGCAACCATAGCATTTCACAGATGCATTGACCAGCTGTCGAAAGAGAAATGAAACCAGCCCTTGTGATTTGTCTGGAGGACAGACGCGATTGGGCTCATGAACATGGCCAGAGCTTTGAAATCCAGTGTTTCCAGTTTGGGTTACTCACAATGAAGCCCCTCCCCATGTTGTAGGAAACCCACAAACGGGTTTCACCACTGCCAAAGGCCAGAGCTTTTACCACCCTTTTCAGTAAGGAAAAAATGATACTATAACGTCCATGGACAGCTCGAAGAGCTTATGGGACAAAAGAAAGCATGAAATAGGAAGAGTGCGGGCCCTCAACAAGAAGCCCACAAACAACTGTTGATTGTCTAAGATTCAACTTGTCTAAGATTCAACGCCTTGTGCAGACTGCCAAGCATTTCTGATCCCCCAAGTGGAAGACCTCTGTGAGAGATTGACGATCTCGGAATAGACAATAGCATCTCCCCCAGGACTTCGAGTAGAAAGGACAGTGAAAAAAAAAAAACACTCTCCTGTCACCGCCAGCGCAAACTACCAGTCTCTGTCCGCAGACTGTGGGAGCCCACCCAGAAATGGGGGCCCTATTGACAAGCAGCCTGACAAAGAGAAGAAATTCTCTCTTGTAAGTGTTACTCAATCACACAAAGATCGTGGATGCACCTTGCTTGAAGTCACTTGCATGAGATTTTGGCAAGAAGAAGACCCACCTTGAGCCGGGCCCCCAATCAGCCAAAACATCAATTGTAACCAAGGATCAGTATATAAGAAGATGATGCCTTTAACTTTTCGAACAGAGGTCGAGACAGATGGCATTCTGAAAATAAGGACCTCCATAAGCCCATTGTTCAGTCCAGGGTTAGTTCTCCAAATGTACACACCATAATCTTCTCCTACCTCTAGCTCAGCAGGCAGTGGCAAACCGAGAGTTCACACTTCAAGGCAACAGGCTTGACCCAATGCATTTTACTCGTCAGTGTTGTGCACTCAGAAACGACTACACTACAGAGACAATTCAGATACACCTCAACCACATATTCATCTGAATTCTCTTTTGTGTCCAACTTGTCATGATAGTAGGACAGCCACAAGTAAAACACTGCATAAACGAAAGGCCATAGTTTCACCCTAAATCATCACAAGCGAACTCTCATGCCAAAGATGTGATTTGCCAATTACAGCAAAATGTTAGTAGAATCACCTCGCTTGAAGCCCCACTCGGTTGAGTCTTCGGAAGGAAAGATACCAAATGTGTGTTGGGAGGTGCACAACTCATGGAGCAAATGCTTAGCAAGGAGTACGGAGGCAAACGAATATATAGAAGAGAGGCGGGGCTCCCTATTGTACATAACGCCAAGAGCAGTCATCGTCACCATTCGTCACTGACCTCGGGAGTCAGCGACGGGACAGGAAGGTCTCACTGAACCTTCCATCATATCCTGAAGCCCTAAACCACTACTGAACAGTGCTGCACCCTTCTGAGACCCTATCACCGCAAAAGTGGATCTATATCTGCGGAAGTGGAGGTTGGAGATGGCAACAAAGCCCAACTCAGGCCGCGGAAGAAGACCGAAATCCTTCTAAAAAGCAAACGAAAACATGTCACTCCTGGGTCTGAAATTTTCATAGCGCTTTTGCAACGCAGTAAACAGGAAATTGAGTGTTGATGCAGAGGTTGGTATAGACATCATGCTAGAAAACTGCTCGAGCTCCCAATTCGGCTACAGGATGATGAGGCTGTGAGTGGAGTTCTTGTATGTAGAAAATGGCACGCAGTGTGTCTAGAGAAGAGAGGCTGGGGCTAATGGCTGCAATGGAAGGTTGTTAACAAGTAGAGCTTTATCACCACCCTGTTCAGGTTAACCTTTTACACGGCAGAACTTCCTCGAGCGGGGGCGTTCCACCTCCAATATGTCCCAACGCATGACATTTTCGTCAAACATATCATATCAGGTTTTTGTACCTCACTGGTCAGATTGATATCCAATGCGTGCGAACACTGGCTGTTTGCGCATGATGCAATGCTTGGGCAAGGCCAAACGACACCTAGTCGCGCGAACAGTTAAGGTCAGACTATCCCCGGTGCAACTTTTTAGTTAGGGTAGTAGAAGTGCCTGGAGATCCTCGAAAACCATGAGCTTGAGATTAGGTGGGGGAGCATCGTAGATGTATGAGCTTCGGTCGTACCACACATATGATGAGATTCCAAGATCAATTGAAACCCACACATTATGTACATTCTCACCAGCGACATACAGTGAGATTTGTGGACTCGGAACAGCGTCGACTTGACAACTTTATCAAGAAAGATGGTTGTGATCTTTTTGATGATGGCTTGAATTTGGTAGAAAAGGGGAGCCTAACAGTGATCATCGTTCAATGGCATCCATGAGTGAGCAGGAAAGTTCCGTAGAGCTTTGATGCAAGAGGTTAGGGCATTTGAATTCCAGACAATGCTACTCATGTATAAGCCACAAACTGTTACAGGTCTGGAAATTGGAAGAAAACCAGACTAAAGCTATGTGAAGGGTTTCTACATGGAAATCAACACAAGGCACCTATTCCAAAGACCACTGGAAGCAGAGCTACTCGAGTAGTGGACTTAGTTCATGCAGATGTGGTAGGGCCAATGAAAGTCTCATAATTGGGAGGAGCATGTTCTATTGTTTATTCAATTTGTCAAACTTGTTTTCAAGTTGGGTATATGACAGAAGAATTTGAGGGAAAATTATCCTGCTACAAGTGGGGCTCTGGCACCTTACTAATTAAGTACTTGACACTGTCTTCTATCTTGCAACTTCTGAACCATAATTTGCGCAGGTGTTTAAGCTTTTGGCGATGGGGGAGGATTGTTTTTATGGCTCCAAATGACACCTAAAAAGTAGGTGTCCTTAGATGGGTAGTTTGGGTGGTGTGAAGCTCATGATACCACCATAGAATTGCACGAGTAAGTGAGCCCTGCGATTCGCATTTGCTCCAGACTGTGTGGTCATCATCAAGCTCATGACAACCTCAAACCTACACAATGGAATGCAGCAGTGCGGTTGCGGAAGGTCGAGGAGCAGCAATGGCACTGAGTGCATGGAATCCTCCGGGGTGCCTTCACAAGCCTCCCCAAGCTAAAGGGTTTGCAGGACTGGTCCTGTACACGGGACAGCTGTGCATACTCCCAACCGCATTGTACTGAGATTTGGTTGAAACTTTCTGAAACGGATTGTGGGCCAAAAGAGATCAGGAAAGGAGGTGATGGGTTGAGCCAGGAGGCCACCTATGCAAATATACGAAAGGCCAACAGACAGACGTGGAGAAGATTTGGAACAGATTTTTTGCAGGCCCCCGTCAATGGTGGGAGAATCGATGCAGAAAGGCCATCCTGGAGCACGAGATTTTAGGCACAAGAGTACCAACGAGGAGGTGTGGATTGGCTACAAGAAACCTCTATGGGTGGATGGTCAATTGAAAGCACTGCAGCACAGTTGTGTGAGTCAGGCACCCCCCACAACGACCTCTTTTGAAAGGTGTCGGAATATGAGGACACTATGTAAGGCAGGACAACTGAAAGAGGCCTTGGAGATTTTGAACCAAGGAGGTATTTTGCCAGACTCAAAAACATATATCTACCTATTGCAGGAATGCATCAGGAGCTGCTTGCCCATATTATTCTAAGTGGATGGAAACCAGACATCTTTCTACTCAACACCCTCATCAACATGCATGCCAAGTGTGGGGGAGCGTTGTGGATGCACGCCCAGTGTTTTACAAAATGCCCAAGTGACGTTTGAGTACATGGAATAGAATGATGGCAGGATATGCCAAGTAGGGTTATTGTAGGGAAGCCTTCAAGACCTACGAGCGAATGATGTGGGAAGGGGTGACACCCAACCAGGTCACGTCATTTGCGTTCTTAAGGCGTATTCCAGCCTGGCAGTTCCTGAAAAGGGTAAAAATGTCCACATTGAATTGTGCCAAAGATAATCTTGGACACTACCCTCATTGACATTTATGCCAAATGTGGGGAGCATAAAGGATGCAAAGCAAGTGTTTGACAATATGCATCAGTGAGATGTGGTTTCAGGGAGTGCTCAACGCAGGATACGCCCAGCCTCGTAGTGGGATGGAGGCTTTGGAGACCTATGAGCAAATGATGCTAGAAGGGGTGGAGCCCAACCAGGTGACGTTCGTTTGCATTCTCAGGGTTTTTAAGATGTAAGTCTCTTGCTTTATTCATTAAAACCATGCAACCGCATAGTTCATAGAATGTTCTAGGAATGCTGGCTATGACTTCCTGTTGAAGGCAATTCCTCGGTGGCATATCAACCCTCCAAGAGTAGATTGTAGGGTCGCCCCACCAAGAGGTGAAAACTTAGCTTGAAATCACTATTTGCTCCTGAATGACCAAGTACGGGCATGAACAGTTGATGTACAGGGGTGGCCTTTATCATTTTAGAAAATAAAATGTAGATGTCAGCAATGTGTAATTTGTGGCTGCTTCAGTGGTGAAAAGCAAGTAGAATTTTTTATGTTAGCTCAAGGAGGCAAGGATCGAGTGTGGATGCAGTCCAATACCAGGGGATCAGATTCCAAGCACAAGTTTTGAATGAGGCTCTGTGGATAGGTAGTTACAAGAAACCTGTGTGGGTGGACGGTCAATTGGAGAAGCCAGAAGCAGCCAAAGGCAAGTTTGCAGCACACCCATTCAGGTGGTTGCACTACGACAATACTCTTCTTTTGCAGATGCAGAAGTATTCTTGTCATGTACGTGTTCTGCAAGGTAAACTCAATGTACTTCTCATAAGGAAATACAGTGAGCCACTTATGCATGAGACATTGTTTGCAGTATCTAAGAGCTTCGAGAAGAGTTTCAGTGTCACCGTGCCTTGTTAATAAGAAGGTTTGGTCATGTGGGATGGCAGGTTTAAATCAGGCACCTCCACCATCACCACTGCTTTTGAAAGAACTCTTCTGGCTCGTGCACTTCACAAGGAGGGTCGATGACTGAAAGAGGTGCCGATGTTGAGAACCAAGGTGGCATCTGTAGACTCTTGCAGGAGTGCATCAAAATAAAAAGCCTGAATGGAAAGCAGGTGCATGACCACATTATCCAAAGTTGATTCAAGCCAAAGTTACTTCTACACAATACTGTAGCTATCATATATGGCAAGTGCAGAAGTGTGGTGGATGCACGTTTAGTATTGGATGAAATACCTCAATTATAGGTTTACGTGGAACATAATGAGGGCAGAATGATCAAGTGTGGGTGTGGTAGGACCTTCCAGATCTCAGAGCAAATGATATTGGCACTAGTGCTTGCAAATAGGGCCATCTTCAGGTGTATTGTCAATGCATGCTCCAACCAGGCAGCTCAACAAACAGGCACAGAGGTCCACAGAAAAATATCATCAGAACTGGAATTTTGCCTAATATCATTCTGGAGACTACCTTTGTTGGCATGTATATCAACTGCAGGAGAATACAGGATGTGTGGCAAATGTGTGAAAAATATGGCCAAGCAAGGTATTGTGTTCATGGAGAGCGACCTCCCAGGATATGCTCAGCATGTGTGGTAAGCAGGTTTTAGCAACAAATGACCTAATGATGCAGAAAGGATATTTTCGTTTGCATTCTTACTGACTGAGAAAGCCAATGTAAAGTATAGCCACATTGTGATATTGCGGGTATGGTCCCTTGCAGGGGGTTCGACACTTTCAACAACTGTGAATTTCAATGTTACCAATCTTGCGACTATTGCCAGTCTACTCAAACCTCCTTCAAATGCTGTGAGTGAAGATTTCAATGACCATTGATTTAGTGCAACATAAGACAATGCTGTATTACTAGTTTAGGTGGTGACAGAGCTCAACATAGCTCAGATATGTCATTGCTGGAAACATTTTCTCAGACTTAACACAAACTTTACTGTGGTAAAACTCAAAATTCTCGAGACCTATTATGAATTTGGAATATGGCTGTAGAGTTACACAGTCATATTTCAAATTCGGAATAGGTCTTTAGAATTACAAAGCTGATTACGATGCAATTCCATCAAATAATCAACCGCTCAAAGATTGCAATATGGTTAGAGATCGACTTGGAATGTAGCGTAATTACATAAATATGCAATAACACCATTGAGCATAAAGCACATAAGTTCATGCATGGAAGTGCCCCATAGTTTTATAAAAAGGCCCAAGTGGGGGTTACTGTATGAATGGGTAAAACTGTCCCCAAGAGGATAAACACCCGGGCATCGCGAGCAACCGCAGCTATTGCATCCCGGACGATGTCATGACTCGCAGTGTGCTCTCCACAGCAAGGGCATTGTGACAAACTATATTATCACACACAATGCATCATTCTCACAACGGATCTACTTTCTGGTGATTTGGTGCTCAAGAGTGCTGCTCCATATTTCGTCTAAATTGCTAGAGAAGAGAATTAACAAAACAAACAAGCAGCTAGTCACAATCTATGAATCTACTTTCATCCATAATAAGCTTGAGAATTCATCCATTTATTTCTATAGGTCATTCAATAACATAGATATTACTTGAGAGAGGTAGTTTTGAGCAAAGATAAAGATAAAGTTTCTTTAACGTCCAGTGAATTTACAGAGCCTACTGCTCAACAGCTTTGAGCAAAGAGAGGAGGTTACACTTACGTAGTGATTTTTCCACACTAATGCGTAATCTGTTCTTTGGAGTAAAAAAAAAAGAAAAGAAAAAGAAAAAGAAAAAGAAAATAAAGACCCAATTATTCAAAAATGAGAGGCATAAAGAGGAGCCAACACAAAAAATAAAATAGAAAACTAGGCTTGCCATCCGAGAGCATCCACAAATGCATGGTCTCGTCTTTCAACAGATGAATGCATCCAGATTAGCTACTACCTAGATAGTGTGAATGGGACGCACGCCGTCCACCGTTACCCCGGCCGGCGTATGCAAATGTGGTGGCCAATACCGGCAGGCCTCGCTCCCGACCGGGCTTCCCGGCACATGCGAGAAGGCCGGGAAACTAGGGCCGGGATTGCGAGTGTCGGTGCCGGGCCCGCACTTGCCGGCCGGGACCTTCTCGAGAGTTGTCGTCTTCCCGGGACGCAATGTCGCCTTATTTATTGCCTCTCCGCGAGAAGAGGAGGTTGGGTCTTGTCGTTGTTGCGAGGCCCTCGCTGTTCTGTGCACATTCCGCTGATTGGAGCGCTGCTAAGCTTGTATCCACCTCCATCTCATACCATCACATGGCTTTCATATCTTTCAGACTTTTAATTGTGGACTGGGAGTGGACCTCAATTTTTGCTTCCATGGAATGCACCCCCAGATGTTGTTTGAGGTGCGGGAGAGCAGAATGTCGTGGTGTGAGTTAAGAACTTTTAGTGAGAGAAGTGTAAATATTGGCTAAGCTAAACCTCGAACTGTCCAGAACTGAACTTGGTGGGCACTCTTCCTGAAAAGAGAGTTTGTGGACGAGTTGGCCCCCAAATCGATCGTTGTAATCTTGTTTGTGGGGCCGATCTTGCATTTGCTGGACTTCCTCTCTCGCGAATTACTTGCACTGGAATTCGTGATCTTTTGGAAGCTATGAGGTACTTGTGTCCTTGTCCACCGGGAGTGACAGGAAGATGACTTGGTGGAAGTACTGTGTATAGTGCACTATTTGTAGCTTCTCTTGTCCATCTCGGGTCAGGCTCAATGAGTTGAACATTGGGCACAATATGCAATTTAGAGTAAGTTCCGTTGTACTGGTATAGCATACTCGTGGCTCGTTCAATTCTCCCTAGAGCACTGGAAGTCCATGCAGCACAAAAAGTAGTTAAAATAATGTCAACTCATCAGTGCTCGGTACACGCTACATATCGTGAATGGCCCTGCGGTTCTAAGTTGCGGATCTACGTTATACCATGAAATTAGGACGTAAGTAAATTCAGTGATTAGCGATATACCACTATATGGATCCGTTGATTTGCATAATGATTTGTGTCCTTGAAGACATTTTTCGAACTACATATATATATACTTATTTTATATTGGTACTAGTGTGACTAACCTTCAGGAGGTGCCCAAGAGCACTTCGAGACAGCTGTGGGTCTGCTAAAGTCTATGTGAACTAAGCAAATGATTTTGAATCTGTATGAAAGAAACCTAGAGTATTTGTTTTCTGGATGTGCGAGCAGCCGGATGGTTGACAATTGCAACGTGTGTGTTCAGTGTACTTGATTATCCACTCCCACGAGCTGAGAAAGTTCGTGCGGGACCTTCAAACATGACAATATGTGAACCGCACTTGTACGTATACTCGACTTTTTGTGGCTCTCGACTGCGTCTCAAGAGCGTCTCAAGTCCGCCGGTAGAAATAGAGTGTCAACAGACAGCGGTGATATTGAGCGGATGTGATGTTTAACTTCACCATGGCAGATCGGCATTGATAAGGAGAAAAATCTTATTATGGCTATGGTAACTCTAGGTTGTAGCACAAATGCCACTGGTAGATTGACTTGGAAATCTTTCTCGTCGATATCACTGACTCTTATCAACCCCGATCTCTGTGCGAAAACTGTCTTGCATAGATCTGTGCTGAAGATCGTTTTAAAGTTACTTGTAGCTTTGCTGTTTAGTTAAATGTCCATACATGCTCAGATTTCCCATCGTGGGCCGCCTATGCTTTCGCAGGGCAACGGGGGCTACGTTGTTTTGTTCTTGATTGAATGTATCCATTGTGTATGACTGTCTAGATGCTTGTCGTGAAATCAGCGATGAAAATCTGTGCACAAGTCTGAGCTGCGTGCACTGCGCGATCAGCTCTAAAACAGGCATGTACTGCAGACTTCACAGCAACCACTAATTGCATCAGACTTGAAGAGAACGTTAATCTTCGTATCATCCAATGGTTGGGGCAATTGATCAATTTGATCCCAAGGTGGCAGTATTGTAATCTCGTCTTTCTTACCAAATAAACTCAAAGACCGACACTTGCATCAGACCTTAACTGTGAACCTGAACTTTCTTCCATAGATGATAATGGCAAGAGATTCCCTCACATTTCTATTCTATGCCCAGTACTGTATACAATCAGTCACAGAACTTCTCTAGATTGAAGTAAGTTGTGGTTCAAGAGTTGACAGAGTTAATCTCCCTCTTTCCACCCAAATATCAACATATTTGCAAATCTAACGTAACTGAAGATGCTTCAAAAATTCCTGACCATTATACATGGATTTATTTGGCATCAAAGTGACACTGGTCCGCGAAGAGTCTCACAGTCATAATTAAAAAGGGTCGTTAGTTGTGCTCATCTTTGTTCAAGGTCTATGCCTGTCAACCCTAAGAAAACTGGGCAACGAGATGATGCTAGGCGACTAACCGGGCATTTGCACTCGGTTTAAGGAGCTGCTCGAAGCCTGCAGTGCTCCTCGATCATCTTATTCACTAGAGTACCTAATGTGTTGGATCCATCTTTGTACACTTGTTGCCATGAAGAAGACTTTCTGTCACCTCAAATCCATCTTTGCAATGCCCATAGATGGCTGCTGGTGAGGCCTCACTGTTATCTCGGTCGGTTGACAAAACTGTCAGTTTCGAAAGGAACCGTAGCACTCCCGTAGCAGTGATAGCCTTACCAATGGCCGTCTATACGCTTGCATCTGGAGAGGCATCCTGACAAGTATCTACATGTGATTCTATCTACAGATCTTCCAGACTATGTATGGTTTGCAGGAAAGCCACAGTCAAGGTATGTATAGATGAATGGCTTGTTTGATTCCAAGAACGTAACTCGAACCCAAGTCCTGAGGCGGATCAAAACCAGGACATGAGCTAACCAGGTGCACCAATTGACATGGTGAGATCTAATGTGATCCCTTTTGGAGGGGCCTGTACAGTCTGCCTCTGTGCTAAGGATAGACAATCATCCTCGTTCATGTCTGGCAAGCTAAAAGACCGTGTCATCCTGGATGGCGACGAGTAGCTGTGGGTGCGCGAACTATATGGCGAGAGTGAAAGCGTACTGTCAGGTTGCTTGTCTTGCTCAGTCCATGGTAGTTGAATATTGGCGAAACCGCTGGTCTCCATCATCCTGGCCTGCTGCAGTCCCCAAAGCTTGGGTTGTGGCTGCTCTACGTTGTGATATCTCCTGGCATTGTCAGCAGACTGCTCTCGTTGCTCCGTTCCTGAGCCTTTTTCCAGACCTCGCTGAAATTGACAACATGTATCGCGGCTAGATTCTCAGTACTGGCAGAGAGTACCAGTTGGGCACAGAAGATTCTAATGTCTGTATATGGACCACTGTTTAAGCGTAGCACACACATGCTGCATTGGCGACTGCATGCTGGCCAGAGATATAGGATTTAACTTTACTGCTCTCTAGATATGAAAGCATGTAGACGTAATGAATCTATCTGCTGGGCAGCAGCTACCAGATCCCCACACCTGCATTGGGCAAAACTTAAGGCGAACTGCAGAACACCTATTATCGATCAGTTCAAGCACAAACAGAACTTAAAGTTCTGAAAGTGATATGTATATATACTTGATATATAAGCAAGTACTTGAGCCACCTACGCACCTGGAGATCAACAGCAAGCCGCTCCGATATGTTCCAAGTTCTCTCATCTCTTGCACGCTGGCCTTCCCTCACATTGGAAGACCCACAGCTGTCGAACAGTTGCTGGATATGCATAGGGGACTCTAGTGACGATGTTGTGCTTGCGTATCCATTCGATGCCTTGTCCAAATTTTTCAAGCGTGCTTCATGGGCGCGCCACTTCTCCCACTCGCTCTCAATTTGTTGTCTCTTGAAGGTTTCAGCGTGGTGTGTAGCTTGGTCTGCCGGTTGTGCCCACAACCCTTCCCGGATCCCATGCAACCGTCCACCTAAGACACCAGATTTGATGCAATTCAGACTCTAGTGAATAAATTGACACTGGATCACATTTGCACTCGGTCAGTCACGTATAACAAGACATACCAGTTACAAGTAGAAAACAAATTACAGTTTTGCAAGGGCCGATGTCTGCCCAGGAGAACATAGGGGACGAGCTAGATCATCCCTACTTGGCACTATTTCAAGAGCTTTCACAAGCGACAAATCAGTGCTCAGCAGTGCCTGGTATCAAGGGTCCGACCTCCAGTGGACACTGAAGTGTAGCACTGAATCAGACTGGTCTGCAGCCGCAAAAGCAGAATGCCTGAGAAATAAAGTGACAGGTCTACAGGAAATCAGCAAATGCGATGCACTTACCAGCTTCATCCACGTGCTGAATCTTCCTGTGATCCCAGTCGCCTACTGCTGGCGACCGTCTTCTGGAGGCCCACTGCTCTAGCTGTGTTTGGAGGTCAAGAGAAGGGGTAGGGAAGGATACTGCAGCAGCCACGCCCTTCGTAACATGCTCCCTTTTTGCCCAATCTACGAGATGGATTTGGTCCTCTGACCAGTCACGGAGGCCTCCTGATCTTTGTCCAGTTATCTCAGTTGCCGGCTGACATTGCCGCGTAATCCAGTCACCATGCCCATCATTCCTGCTCATGCAGAAGCTATAGGTGTTTAGATGATCATGTGATCTGAGAATGAACCTCTTTTTGTTTTCTTCAATGCTTCTCTTCTCTCGTCTATATGTCTGAGCTCCTTTTTTTTTTTCGCAACTAGCATGCTTTCGTAAGAAAAGTTGATGTCAATGCGAATCTCGCCAGATAGAACAGAGATCTGCATACATGTAATGAAGGGACGAGCAGAAAGAAGCTTTTTTAGTCTAATTCTTCTCAGTAATCCAATATGTCAGTCTCTATCAAACATCTCGATTCAGGCGAAGTTCAAGTTCGTCTAAGAAGGCTAAAGCAATGATGTAACTGTTAGTACCTCAAGGACATGGTCAGGTGGTGATCCAGAGGCTGCAGAACTCCAGGGCGACACAAAAAGTTGCCATGTGCACTCAGATCTGAGTCCTTGATGTGAAGCATATTTATAGTATTCTGATCCCTATGCTGAAGCCGCAGGGCTGAATGCAGCATATTGGCATCAGAGGTGTCTTGGCCTCCCATTTTTTGACCATCCAGTTGTCCCAAACCTGTCCCAGCATACATAGAGACTGCCCACTCAATTTTAAAGGTACACAAATAGCAAGATAGACTCCATAATTCCTGAGCTAGGGGATTATGCCCAACACAGGTTAGCTTGGAACTCACAATCTAAGATATTGTAGGCTAGTGGGCCATTTCACGGAAGTGAGCATGTTTTGGGACACTTGTTTGAGCAAAGTTACTTGGCTAACCAGAATCTGTGAAGGTAATGTAGTGGCTACAATAACAGACAACCTGGTTTTGTCAACTGCGTGCCTCATTGTTTGAACAAGCATTGCACTCAGAGTGCTAAACTTTTGAACTAGATCTGTGAAGTTTCACCATCGAAATGTTGCGGTTAGTTCAGAGTGCCAACTGCCGACTTGTGCATCATTCTTCAGCTGATGTGCCAATCAAACAGTAGATATTCACTCTCTGGGTTAATTACATTTTGATCCTACTTGGCAGAGAATATATCTACTGGTTTGGAAATCATGACAGACGGTTCTTCAAGAGAGTTGCAACTTATACATCCTCACACGGTCAGTCCTTCATGTATTGGTCATGTCCAAGATGGCTTACTGTTGACCAGTTAACCGATGGCCTACATTCCTGAAGACTTTGAGATCTCACTGCCAACTAAAAGAAGACTTCTTTTTGTTTCCAGAACTGAGCATACCATTTTGTCCGTTTTCGTCATTCTTCATACTCCTGTACATCTGCAAAACGGATTTTTACAGGCCAGACCCTGTCAGAGATAGATTGTAGCTATTTACATATGGCTGAAAACGACAAGCAGGACTACATGACCAAAGTGAGCTCTAGAAGCCTGTCCTGATCTTCAAACAGGTAGCTTCTATGTATTTAGGTGATTGTAGGGTCGCACTCTAAGGTACATAACGTATAATTTGCTTGGACGTGCACAAAAACTATTTTTACAAACTTGAGAACTCGTGAAAATTCTAGTCGATGATCGGTATTCACTACAGATGGAAAGCATAATTCTCGTGCAAGATCAGGAAACCAGGGTAAATAACTTAGTTGAGCATTGCTAGGCCCCAGGATATCAATTTCATGTGAAGATTCACAATGTCTGTTGCTCAGATTGCATGGATCTCCGATCGATGACTATGATACGCCTACTGAAGAGCGGTTGGAAGTTTGAACTCACCTGTAGATGACTCTTGACGTGTGCAATAGTGAGGCCTTTGACATTCATCTGTTGTAGCACCAATTTAGGCGTTGCTCCTGCATTTGTGAAGTGGTCATTCAAGTCAGTTGCAGTTGTCTTCTAGTTTGGTAACTGATAGTTGCTTCTGGAAACTACTGCCGCGATTGTGATACTAGAAGCGGATAGCAATATCGGGTCTCAAGCACTTTGCGGGCTTCCCTCTCTCTAAAGTAGTCCTTCTGAGCACCATGTGGTTAAACCCCCTTTGAAACAGTTGGCTATCTTCTAGAGATCCTTGCACATGTGAGCTCTTTGTCACAGGCTTAGGCACAAGCTGCGCTCCAAGAATCTAGTACTGCAGAGGCCTCAGTAGGCACATACATAGGGTTTGGTAGCATAGAACGGTTCTTCCAAAGCAGCGAGAGCGAGTACTGGCAGTCCATGCCGCAGGTGCAAAACACCGGTGTGAGTAAACTGGAAATAGGCCTGGTAGTATGTAATTGTGCCGTAGAAATTATAGTGAGATTCACAGAGCTTAAATATGCTTCGAAGATAATAAACGTGGACATAGACTTTCAGAATCTGCCTCTCAGTTTAACGATTCAGTATGTAGAGAAAGATTTGAGTTTGTTGCTGCCAATACATTAGAGGCATAGCCACTTGAGAGGAAATACTCACTGTCTTGACCACCAAGGCGCTCGACCGCGTGCACAAAGCAATGGTGTAGGTCAGGTGTCCAGCGAAGACGAGGCTGTTTGGAGCGAACATACTGCCTCACAGTTCCTCCAGTCCTGTTACCTCCCATATTAGAACCCCCTTGAAATCCATTTCCATTTGAGGGGCTCCCACCTGTAGCTGTATTATGGCTCTCTGAGGAGCGTTCTGGAGTGCAATCCCCACTTGAGGATGAGTGCCGCTTTCTTGAGTTCTCAACCCACTTCTGGCCTCCATCACTGCCACCACTGCTTTGCTCACCTTGAAGCTGCATTTTTGCAACTTCGACTAGCAACTTTATCTATATACGGTCGCTATGTATCAAGTCTCGGAGAGTTCAGTTACCCTTGATCTGATGACTTCCTACCTAGCACATGTAGCCAGGATTGAGATGCCATATTCATATTCTCTGAGGCTCTCTTTTTCTCTTTCCCTGGTAAATATATTTATGGATATATACTAGAAGTATATCAGCAGAAGAGAGTACAGTGTGGAGTGCTTAGACGCCCGAGACCACAAGGTTACCGAAATCTCTGTCACAGAAACCTACGAATTTTTCTGTCTGGCAATGAAGTACATAGGGTCTCCCTCAAACTGACTTGACTCCAAATTGCTTACATTTGAAGAAGCTTAGCGACATAAAATAAGGGTCATAGCGTCACAGAAAGGTCGATTTCCACAAAGACACCCAGAAATTCTATATCTCTCACGGTATGTTGTGCACAAATCTTCTGTGAAGGTGAAATAGACGTAAGCTCTCTAAAATCGACATGAACTGTCAACTGAAAGAGAAGAGTATTGTGAACGTAATATCGATGAAGAGAGAGAGCATAGCTGCTGCATCTGAATTGTGTAGAGACTGGACTTCCCGTAAGTGTCAACTGAGCAAAAACAGTCAAGGATTTCTCCTGTGCGAACGTCCGAGACTATTTGTCTCTGCGCGTATACATATGTCTCCGAGAGACTGGCAGAACGACCCAGCCTAGATGTGACGCGAGAGAAAGAGAGCATTTAAGACAGAATCATAACCGGTCTGAGCTCAGGACAGACTGAATGAGTGTCCAGGAAGGCGTGGCAAGGAGGAAACCCGCTGCTCAGCAGACGGACATGAACAGAGCAGCTTGCGAAGCCATACCACTCAGCTGGCTCATTCAATCTGCGTGCTTGCAAGTCCCCCCTGTGTGCGGTCTCATCATTCTCCAAACCGCCCTCCGACTACCCTAACGCTCTGTCTGGCGTGCTGAGCTAGGCTGCAAGCCGAAACCCGACCCACACTCTCGCACACTCACACGCTCAACGCACAGATCTCACTCGAGGATACGCCAGCGTGCGAAGGGCAGCGACGAACAAGACGAGCACAGACTATCGCCCTCTTTGACTTGGATTCACCCCGGCCCCGCCCGCCCAGTTTTTTTCTCACCTGCCCCCCCTAATTGCCCTGCCCGCGCCGCGCACGCGCCAACCCCCGCTAAATGCCCGCCACCGCCTGCCGCCGGTCACGCCGCTCTTCCGTCCCCCTCGACGTGACCGCTTTCTCACCGGCCCTGTGGAACGCCGACCGCCACGTGGCCGTCCCCCGCTTGGGGGCACCGTCCTAAGCTGTCGCCGGGACGCGTGCTATTATTCCCCCCTCTCTGTAGCGTGTGCTTCAATACTTGCATTTCCTTTATTTTCCATCTCTTTACTTTAATCTCCCTCCACGCTATCATTGGCCCTCCTCTGCCTTGGTTTGCTCAAAACTGTCAACAATGTCCCTACTCATCCATCACAACTTTCATTCGTGTGTTGGTTGCAGATATTTCCGTGGCCCACCCTGCCGGCAGTCGACCTATTTTGGACACACAATCTTATCTTTTTGCGAACCCCAATATTTTTCAGTCATAACTTATATAATTTAACTCGCATCCACCGGGTTGCGGTGCGGGGCTCCACGAGGGGTGTTGGTAGCTTAGGGAGTCCCAGTGGGGGTGAATTATAAAATTCCCTTGGAGTCTCCACACGGTCGGATGGATCGGGTCGTTGTAAGTACCTCCCCACCGCGCACCGCAAGTCAAAGGATATTATCCTCATGGATGGATAAAATCCTCAATAATTCCCCCCCCCCTCTCCCCCCCTAGAAATTTCATCCATATGGAAACTGATTAATTGAATAAAGACTAAATAGTATCTCAATTTTCAGCGGAAAATGGGGCTGTAACTAGTCAGTGGTATGTAAGTCAGAAAGTTACTAGTGGGAGGGACGTACAAACTAGTAAGTCAGACAGTTACTAGTGGGTTTGATGGTCCCGCGCGTGTGTGTGTTGACTTTGAGATGTGCCCACATGGTGTGGCATCCATGCCCATCCTGCACCAATGGGGGCGCCTGACCTAACCAGGCGCGGTCAGTGGGGCCGGGGGCAGACCGTGCGGGGAACCGCGCGGTAACCAGGGTGGGCATTGGCCCACGTGAGCCCTGCGCCGACATTGTGGTCTGCGCGGCGGCCACCAATCGCCGCGGTGGGAATCCCACCCCCCCTCAACTTTTGCAGAGGGATGCATAATGCGAGGCCGGGCAGCTCGCCTATGTTTGTCGATCTTGCGAGTCCCTACCGACAAGGAAGTTTTTTTTATCGCATGCATCATGGGCTTGCCGCTCATCAATCTCGGGTGACCAACGAACAAACAGCAAGACCTTTGTTGTGGGGACTGGAGACTCGAGAGACTAGTTTAAGTTATGTATGGAGACGGAAGTTGCTGCCACGTTCAGAAGGTGATGGATGCTACGATGCAAAGGGAAAGTTCAAAGATGTATGGAGTTGTGGGGGAGTAAGTATCTTTGTGGTGGGCCAAGGCAGGCACATCATGGGTTGCATGGCATGACGGACATGGAAGGAAAGGAAAGGAAAGGCAACATGGGGTTGAATGTTCCGACACACAGTATGGGTGATGAGAGAGTCGCCTTATCCGCTTTCCAACTTGCTGTGCCAGTCATGCGCACTAATTATCGCTAATGCAGGCCAGGCTATGTATCTAACAAGCACTTCAAACTTGCATTGTTTGTTTGAATCAACCTGCCCGAGGTTCATCAACCGACTCTGGAGTCTGCTGCCCTCTGCACGCCCTCCCGTGCAGAGCAGTGCCCTGGAATTGGGTCCCAATAAAGCCTGCCAGATGGGTGCTACAATTAGGTCAGAACTCCTGACTGCGTTATAAGTTTAGTTGTTTCTTGACTGCGAGTTTAATGCAAGTAATCTGCATCCCTTGGTACGCCCGCAGACTCGTGTTCGCACATCCCCAAAATTACATATTTATATTCCATTCCCGAGCCTGCAGTTGTGTATCGCAATCCGTGATGCGCCGTCAGAGCAGCCCATTCCAATGAATGGAGCCCAACAGATGAATATCAACGAACACGCATGGTGGACACACGCCCTAGAGAATTGTAGCAGAGTCCAAGGTTTAAACTTTATTTAGCTGTAGAATTAGGTATATAGAAGTTCTGCGCGGTCAGTTCACATCAAACAGGTTGGCAGGGTAATAAAGCCTAATTGCTCGTAGAGAAGTATCTTATTATACTAGAAACGTAGACTAGCCACCATGGAAATTGTGCGGGGAAGAGATGGGCAGAGTCTGGGGGTCTGGACTCTGGGACCTGCAGGAGCCGTTGACAAAGGGGGACGGCGAGAAGGAAGAGAGTGGGGAAGAGAGAGGGGTGGCAGTAAAGCGAGAGACAAAGCAAGGCCTGCAGGCTGCTTTCTGCTAATCCGATAGCAGACATTCTGTTCTTAAACGCCCAGCTAAATTACACGTGCTTTGTGCCTTAAAAGCTGCTGCGCCCCTAGCATGATGTCCGATCCTGATACCTCCGTTCCCATTATAATATTCAGATGTGATCAGCTTCCCATTAGTGGCTTGTCAGATAGCCAGTCACCAAATTTTCACCTGTTCCATGCCTCCTCCAGACAATACGGAGAGGCGGCTGAATTTGTCAAAATGTCTGAAACCTGCAATGGTGGCGAGACACTGTCGCTGAGCGAAGTGAATACATACTTGGGCTTTGTAAGAGATGGGGTGAGAGAGAATATTATATTAGGGGGGGTTGGTGTGGGTGTGATGAGGCGCAGATTTCAACGAGTTCCGGGGGAAAATAAGTAGGACAAATTGACACCATACGGTCGCTCCTGCAAAGGGGGCCCACAATTATGCGGCATCATAGAGGGGTATTCATATTCAACGGAGCTCACAAAACCGTACCAAAGCGAGGGATCTCAGCAAAGATATGATAGCTACGACTAATCATCATGAAATGACCCCCTTTTTCGGGCCCTCCCTCTATTCTTTCCGCATCTCCACACAAGTTGCTCACTTAAGTTAGCCCACCCGCGCCAAGGCTCCCTGTAGCTCATAGCCTACTTCTTAGTGTCTAGATTCTCAAAGAACTGATTCAACCATTTCCTCTCTCGAGTCCGTCCGCTGTAGAGGGGTCTTCGAATGGGAACTTCAGTTTCAAAGCATGCCTGCTTGGCAACACATTCGTCCAGGCTGAGTAGTGGAACATTCGGTGGAAAATGTGGGTGAGTTGATACTTGATACAGTCACAGGCAACTGGACACCCATTCCTCAGTTGACGATCTTGCCGGCAAGCTGTTGACTCCTGCCTGGAATTTGACCAGGAATGTGGTTGCCACACGGAGTTGCCAAGGCCGGAAGTTTTTGTCCAAACGTCCAAACGTCTATCCAACGCCCGTCCGCCCTAAACATCCTCTTGACACTAACGGCCCCCACACGAGGCCATGTGCTCACTCTCCCAACGCTACCACCGTGCTAAATAAGTGCCTAGCTTTGCGACTGCTAACACGTTGGGCTAACATTTTCTTGCTACTTCAGTTCGAGAACTTTGTCCTTTACTTTTCCAAACCCACCCTAGGTTAGGAATACCCTGGAAAACACAACGAAAACCACACATGAGGCAGCCGAGGTTATATTTGAAGTTTTTGTCATGAATGGAGCATTCAAGTTCGGGGTACTAACTCGTAACTCCAGCGAAACCCACCAAAAGTTGCCTTGCGAAGTGTTGCCAAATATGTGCACATTGCCAACACACAGCCTCTTGGCTTAAAGCTGTGAGCAACACGAGGAATCTGGCTAAATATCACCATCACACTTATTACAGACTCACTATATACTGCATGTCATTGAATTGGGTGTGTGTGTTCGTGAAAGGACTAGAAAGACTCGAGTTTCTAGTACTTACAGGTCTTCAACACAAAAGCCCGGGGCTTGCAAGCACGCCACACAAAACTGTCAAGTGTACTTGCGGTGATGGATGCCTGTCTTTATTATGCGTCGTGGCCTGTACTCGTAGGCTGCGCTGGGTGGTAAATGTGACCCCATTACCCGCTTCTTCACCATCATTCACTAACTAATCACCTCCTGAGTCCTTTGAGAGTGAAAAACACTATTATAGCCCCATCAGCACGGAGGGCTGGACCTGCTGCCGCCTTGGCATTATACTATCCCCCCACGTATCAACTTACAAGAAGAATTATACCTGCTTGCGAGGGTTGATCACTTGTTTGGTTTATGTTGTTGCACTCAATCCCCCCAAAGTTTCTGGAACTCCACGGAAGTGAGTAAGTATTGCGCAATTCTTGTCTGAAACCATGTCATGAATGAGGTCTTCTCTCGTGAGCCCAAAACTTATCGGCATCCCTAATTCTTTTTGTCATCCTACTCACATTCCTTCTCGAAATAGTTGTGGAATGTCGGTTCTCGAAAATTCTCATAGACCGAACACGCAACGTAGCGTGGAGTCCTGCACTGCTCTCTCCATATTATTTTTGTTGGGGATGGGCTGGAAGGGTGTGATGATGCGGGAGGTGTTCCCTCTGGGCCGGCAAGTGGCCCAAGCTGCTTACCTGTTATTACTTATTACTCCCCCAACCCAGCCCTGGGTTCTGCAATTCCTTGGGAAGGTGGCATTCCGGGACTCCTGTCCGAAAAGGAATGTGAAATATATGACAGCCAATACCATAAGGGTGCTTATTATAATATCCTTCCGCATAGCGTTTGAAGCAGTGTTGGGCGGTTATAGAGTCATTAGGATGTCAATAGCAGGATATCAACCCGGATATCAATGTATACGGACCACAATTTTTAGTATCCCGGTTAGACGCATAACTGGCAGATGTGAAAATACAAAAAATAAAATCCTATACCCGGTGTAATACCCACCGGATATCCGGCCAATACCGTCAATATTCTAGGGAATCTCAGCCCTAAACTTAATTACCGGATGCATACCCAGATCCGCTGTTTGTCATGTTGGTAATACCCGGAACCGGCGGATATCTAAAACCAAAAGTTTTTAATATCCGGAACCGGTGAACCTATAGGAAAAACATGGGTAGATCCGCCCAACAGTGGTTTGAAGACCATGGAATCGCAGCTAACAATGGGATTTGTATAATCCAAAGACCCCAGCAGGAAATGTGGAAGAGGAGAATCGCCTGAGCATTCTATCCAACTGACCTCGCAACTGACTACCGACTATTGTGTTTTTTCTTCCGCTCAATGTACCAGTCCAGGTTTAGGTTGATATTGCATGGGTTAGCTTGTCCGCATGTGTGGTTGGAGCAAGGTATGAGATGAGGGTTACCGACATTGCATTGTCCAGGAAACCATGAATCAAAAGTTGGGGGCTTTCGAGTGTTTTAAAGTATTACGAGCACAGTAGAAAGTGCCCATCATTTGGCTCTTTTGTTGCCTTGTCCTGCGAGCATGTTGAAACCCAGAAAAAGAAACGGTTGATTTTTTGGGTTGTTTTCATTCACCTTCAGTGTCATGATGAGCTGTTTTCAGTCCGGAACATTTTACAGTTCAAGAATGTCCGCTTCAGGAGATAATTCAAAGCCTCCTCGGAAACAGCGTTGGCCCCATGGATGTGGAAGTTTGTGGCAGCAGGTGTGTGGAGCCCACATCCTGCTGAGACCAGATGAGGAGATTTGGGTGCCATGGCTGCACCAAAACTTTCAACACATCCGAATGCCTTGCACTCCACTGCACGCCTCCCCTCCCCTCACCGACATACTCGCGTGAGCTGAATAATAAAACAATGGTTTCTATATTGTTATGTTGCACCCACGGGCCATACAGTGAAGCGAAGAATCATTCCTTACTGATTCACACTTGTAACTGAAGGACTTGTATGTGAAGCAAATCCAAAAATCAAGTCTTGGGTCTGTAGTCTGTAGCGTACTTTCAGGCCCTCCGGTGGGTTGTTTTGTTATTCAACGATTTTCCATACAAGTTATGTGTGACGAGGTAGGGATATCCAGAGCAGGGCTTGGTTCAAATGCTTTATGTCGAAGTCAGCTTAACAGCAAAGAAGAATATTGTGAGGCTAAGTGAGCTTATTGAAAGTTGTTATGGCAGACTCGCTGCAGTGTACTCTCACAGACTCTTCATAATCCACTTGTGGCCCAGGTTGCTGTGGGCCAGAGCCTGGACTCGGTCAGAGCTTGAGGCGGTAAAGTGATGGACTCTGGCCACATGGAACTAGTGTTATGGCTTCCAGGGAAGACTTGATGTACAACACTAGCTAGAGTATAAGTGGACTTCTCTCAGGAAAGAGAGGACCTCCCATGGCCGGTCGTTGGTACTGCGGAGGAGCCCAGTACTACACTGTATGCACGCCCAGTCTACCAGGACAAGGAAACTGAAATTGGAATGTGCGGGTGCCCAGAGGTTGGACGCACGGTGATATCTCACCTGCTCAGATCGGGATATGGTAGTCTATGCTCTTGTCAACGCTTCGGTAGACTTGGACCACTTGCAACATAGCTATATCCAATTCTAAGTCCTGAGTCTACTATTTAGACACAAACCGAAGATGCTGTGAGGACACCACAGACTGCCATGGCAGACCACTGTAGTTCATACACCGCTCGTTTATCGAATCTGCTTCATTCCGTGCCTGCCGGGTAATAGGGCGGGACGAAGTAAGGAACGCGTGGGGCCACATGAGCAGAGTCCCGACAATGACAACTTTTCTACACATTCTGGGCATGGCCTGGCTCTCACATATTCTCATGCCTAAGCTTCCAGACTTGTGTCCCGACACTTTCAATTCCATTTTCGACCAGAAAGTCCACTCGGAGAGTCTGGAACTAGGCCGGTCGGTTTTCTTTCTAGCTCCACACCTAACAACTTTTAGAATACGTCAAATCTTGAGGGCGTCAGAGTATTCTTTTCTCTTTTGCTGTGGGTAGTATACAATGCGACACGCTGCCCAAGCAGCTTCACATAAGGAAGAGTACATTAGTGGGCTAGTGCAGTAAGATCAACCACGTGTTCACCATGCTGATATAGATAAACAAGTCTTCACATTAGTGGCAATCTTAAGAATGTCTCATGGTTCCTGACATGCAGTCTGACATCAATCGAGAACAGGGAGGCGAGACAGCTGAACAATTGTACCCTACTATCTGATAGTAAATCGTAAACAGTGTTCTAACCGGCAATGTTCACATGAGTGGCATGATTATAAAATCTAGTTTGGGGGTGTAGTAATGGTGTTCACATACTGTGGACCGCAGTGGGTTTGGATAACTGGGCCCCAGGAGCAGGAGGAAGCAAAAGGTGAGGCGGCCTTCACGGTCGTCCACACGGGAGCTTTCATCGATCTCTGAGCACACTCCAGTTCATCCGAAAGTCCACATAGTGCTTCACTTTCCCGTAAGCATGGGTTTTTAGTATTTGGCCCACATTTTTCCACTGATGTTCGGGTATATCATACCACGTATGGCTCGCTAGCATTATACGAAACCGTAGCTTCGCTAAAGTGGAACTGCGGCATCATCAGTTGAAAATTTTGCTTTTCTTGCAACTTCAATGCCTCTACACACTCAACTCCTTTTCGTATACAACCACTCTGCACCGCCCACTTGGATACAGCGGCAGTCCATGTAAAGCAAACCTTGGAAGACTGATGAGTAAGACTGATTTGGAGGTTCTGTTTGCGCAATTTTTTCCTGGAAACTCTCGAGTGTGGCAATGGGCCCCCCCCCCCCTACTGAATGTGGACTTGTCCAATTCCTTGGCGTCACAGCCAACTTCTGACGCATATCTGTTTTGTGGGGCCCGTAACTTTCCCTTCTGTTGAAGCGGTTAGAAGGGAGCCAACTCTGTATTCTAATTGTAGAAACTAGAAACGTTCCTTAATCGTAGCAACCTGCCACGGTCGGCTGCTTCCTCCCCTAAACGTGCTCAAAGGCTGGGATCGAGCAAAGAATCACTCTCCGTAGGAAAGAAGCACGACATTAGTGACGACAGTATGGGTTTCCTTTGGGCACGACTGGTACCGGCTTCACTCAGGACTTTGTCACGTAGCCTCTGCATTTATCCACCGTACCAGTTTCCACGAAGGCAGAATACATCCAAGCCTATTTCTATAGATTTAAAGAATCCGTGTCATGCTAACCTCCCGAGTTGTGGGCCACACCAATTCATCAGCTCTGTACCTTGTGGTACATCAGGCACGTCTTGTCTACGTACCTTTCCTCTACTGTGGGCCCGGGGCAAAGAAAGCATCTTGTGTCATAAATTTAATTGTGTGTGTCTGACCCACTCCTCTGACCCTACCCGCAATTCTCTACCATTTTCGGCTCAAAAATAGAGACCTCTGCTCATTTTGAAAGCATCTTGTGTCATACATTTTATTGCGTGTGTGTCTGACCCACTCCTCTGACCCTACCCCGGTCTCATTGTCTACCCTTCCAAACCTCTGCTCACTTTGATCTGCAAAGATCTCCGGGAGGAAGAAAGCGGACGTAAACCCCTAGATGTTCTGATCTGACTCCGACACAACACTCCTGCATTCAAACCAATTCAGTTTCTAAGTACCAGTCCTCCATTTCAGCTTCAACTGCTTCTAACTTAGCTCCACCTACACAGAATTGCTTGATAATTCTATGAATTCTATCGAGCTCATTCCCAAATCCTGTGGCTCGCAGCAACAGCATTGGACAATAAAGCCACGGCCCAAGATAAATCCTGGGCATGTTCTCCCCCTGCTTGGATCCAAAAGCATACCGAAAAAATTCTATCTCAAATTCCTTGGCGTGTTTGCTTCATGGCCCTCTTGGGGGTTTCATTTTTTCTCCTCAATATTAATAGAATGTCCCAAAAATAAAATTATAATTATAATCATCATCATCATCCTGCGGTTACAAATTATCAGAAAAGGTGAAAATAAAAAGCTAGGGTTTCCACAACGTGGGGTGAGGCTGCACGTCTTGTCTCATTTGCTTGATGGGAGAAATATCGGATGAATAGAATCAGATGCTGTTTTTCATCCATCCAAAATTTTGTTGTCCATCCACCTCAACGGTAAACCATACCCTCTTGTCTTTTTTATTTTTCCGAAAAAGACATGAGCAATGGTGGGGGGCCCACTGACTGTTGCACAATATTCATTCATGTTCATCAATTCTCACTTATTGCAGCCCTGATATATATATATATATATACACCGGCATACTTGTGGGAGTGAAGGCAAGGGCCATGACCCTTGTGCTGGGCTTCCTACTTTGGAACACCTTATTTTCTCCCCTCCCTGTAATTGATGGGCCTGATTTGTGCTCCACATGTTTCCCTTCCAAACAATTAAGAAACTAAAAAAAACCGGCATACAATTATTATTTTTTAAAGAGGGTACAATTATATTATAGCAGATATATTATAGAGCAATGTCTTTTTCCTTTTCTTCTTTGGGGTAAAAGGGTCAAAGGCCCTGAATGGACTGATAAGCAAGAAAAAATATCCTTGCAGGAAAGACATGAAGGCCTACAAGGAGACACTGCTCCATGATAAATTGCTCACTTTCATTTTTTTATTTTTTATTTTTTTAACCATGTTTCTAAACCACTCTAAAGTTTCCAGGACCCCTGTCCCCTGTTTACCAGTATAATAGCTCCTGATTACCCTGGGCAGCACTTAGCATTAGGCCTCTTTTTTCTAATGCACATTACTCTTAAATACTCCAAGTTTTTTCTTTTCTTTTCCGGAAAGGAGGAAACCTGGGAGCAACTGCTCTCAATTCAGGCCCTTGAGGAGGGGGAAAAATTAACCCCCTCTCAGACAAGCCATTGGGCACACAAGAGGGAAACGTCACCCCCCAAACCAAACCGACAGGTCACGAAACAAATCATACCCACAGGACAGAGTAGCAGGATATGAACCCTGAACCACCAGGGTGACACACGGTGCACTTATCAAACTGAGCTACCAGCCGCAGGAAGTTGCACTGACCAAACGCCCTGATTATGAGCTCTCATTTGAGTTTTATATTGTTCAAGAGATCTCGCCAAGACCATTCATTCAAGCTCTCAATATTTTGGGGAAAAAAAGTTTCTACATTGGAGAGCTCATCTCGGGATGGACAAATGGTGACTTCATCCTCAAAATCAGGGCATTGTGGGGGTTGCTGGTGGTTTATTTAATTCTTAATTTAGGTTGAGTTCCAGGAACTGAATGTGTAGTACAAGTTAGGTCAAACATATGTGCCAAACAAGTTTGTGGGAAAAAGCGAAAGTAGATGATTTGAAAAGAAGAAAGAGTTGAGTAGAATCATTCATCAGTGATTCATAGGGTCCATTGGAAAGCGGATGGTCAGTCATGACCGGAGCAATAATACAGACCAGATTGCCGGCACACTGACACTGTTGCCTCCCCAGAATTTGTGTCTGGGCCCGCCACATTCCCAACACACATGAACATGATCGGATAGACGATGCCTTTGTGCCTTGTTGTTTTGCTCTGCTTTTCTCCCCTCATTGTCATCGTTTGTCCACCGCGCATCTTCGAATGTATAGCGGCGTCACTTCCGCAACGCTACAACGACAACTCCCAACATCTCACTCTCATCGAATCATCCGAGACCACAAATTTGTATTTCCCATTTTTGGCGATGTTTATCTTGACAAGTGTGTAGTGCGATGTTTGTAGGTGATGATAGACACCGACCACCAACCGTCTTATTTTTCTTCTCTTCATTTTATATAGACGATCGATTGTTTGGGCGACTTGACAGATTGGGATTTGTGAGGGTCCATGGATATGGTATTTTTTGTGATACTTATCTCGACGATTGAGAAATCTGAGGTTGGGATGTAGATGGAGTCCGCCAACACCCCATCTTCCTGTTTTCTCTTTTTCGCTAGTTTGGTCACATAGTGGTTGATTGATTGATTGGGGTCCATGGTGAGGGAGATAAGATACCTCTTCTAATAATCTGAGTTGGGCCCATGGTGATAGGCTAGTTCACATGTCGTCTTGTCTTAGCGGTTGTGATGCTTGTCAAATGTTTTCATTGTGATGTGACAATGCGGGATCAAATATCACGTGACCTAAATTTCTTACTAAAGTCCAACACACTAATATTTAGATTTTAAACAAACAATTTGAAATCATTTCATCCAAGTTTTGACTTTAGGTTAATGAGTAGAGGATAGCCAAATGTAGCCTAGAAGCTTCTATGCCACATTTCACACCAAACAGGAGCACTTTTCCATACATTTTGTGTCAGGGCATCTCTAGCAAGTTTTTGGGAAAACCCACCAAAGCCACTTATCAATCAATGATGATGATGATGATAGGTTATTAAGGCCAACACAAAGACAACCATACCTTTTATTCATTATTAAATAACAAGGCATCCAATTGATACGCTCAAAATTGTAAACTATTTTCTTTTCTGAAAAGCAAAAAAAACTATTTTGACCATTCAACGTTTTTCAATCCCAATTAGAACCAAAGTAGCAGTCAAATTAGGAGTGACAAGAGTGAGGGTGGGACCGGACTCCATCACCTTTGAGCACTTAGCTCTCCCAAGTCCAGGAGACGTCATTCTTTTTAAAGTGGGCCACTTACCCCCCAAAACATTGGATAGCGGTCTATTATTAGTTTTAGGGCTAGGAATGGAAGAGTGTGCACATGCACATTCATCCATCAGCTTCATACGGTATCGCCTGTAATATTCCTCAGTGATGATATCATATCTCATGAACTGTCAGAAAAGCGAAAATCAATCTGTTAGGTGGCCTCAAAAATCATGAACCAAATGATTGTGGAGATGGGCTTGAAAAGTTGTGAACAGCATCAAAAGACCTAATATGTAAAAATCATCCTCTGAACCAAAAATGGTTGTCAAAGGAGAGAAAATGGCACGGCATCCATCCCAGCAGGCTGGCAGCTCACTTAGTGCAAAACGCTCTCCCCTTGAGGGCGGGAGGTTAACTGGAGGCGCCATAGATCTTTTAGGAAAGGCAAATCAAAAGCACAACTCTCCTCGGAGAGCTTCAGTAGAAAATAGATTCTGTTTTATGGTCGCAGCTGCATTGCTTCTCCTTCCAGTTTCCACTTTCTCTGCTCTGGCTACTGTTCTTCAGGGCTACTTAGCAGTGACTTCCTGTATCAGCCTCTATGGCACCCTTTCAGATTTCTTCTATGTTCTCTTCGGACAACTTTGTCCTCACCTTTCTATAAAGTTTAAGGGTGTCCACTCCCTTTCTCTTTTTAAAAAAAAAAAGGTATCTGTATCTGTATCTGAAACTGTATCTGTACCTGTATCTGTATCTGATATGCAGATACAGTTAAGAGGTAATCTTGAAATAGGGTAGGTTTTTCCTCTCCATGAATTAACCCAAATTAACTGCCAAGTGTTGGTATCCCAGTTAGATAAAGCACCCAGGTTTCAAGAGAATAAGAATCAGAATAAGAACATACTGAGTAAGTTCTCCAAAAACCCATTCAACTCTTTTTCCATTTTCAAATAATTGTGCAGACTGACAAGTGAGCTAGTTCAGTAGTCACTGTACCCTCATTCTTGAGAAGCTATTCTTTGATGGGGAGTTATATAACTGATGAGGATGAGGATGATGATGGTTGTTGCTAACAGCATGACAGTCATTGATGGGTTACTTGCTGGAAAAACCAGAAAGGATTTTGAGATACCTATGTTTGAATTGACAGCTTTGTTCTTTTATATAATCAATTCTTATACATGTGGATGAGGATCTCTATTCTTCAATGTGACTTCAAAGAATTCCCAATCTATTCTTCACATTTCCTCAGAACTTTAGTTCCATGTCATGAGAATTTCTATTTCAGAAGCCTCATAAGTAAGGTAGGCTCATGAACTCAATCCCTGCCCACTGCCCAGCAAATGCTCTCGAGGTGATTGTGTGAAGCACACTGTGTATGGGACTCCAACATCAATAATAACATGAACTTTCCATGAAAACTGGGTCTCTGTTTTTGGCAAAAACCCAAGTGGGGGACATTGTAATTTGAGAGAGGGACATTGAAGAAAGAAAGATGTTTCATAATAGTGTTTGTAGTGGGTATTTAGAGCACAAGTAGAAGGCGATGTCTTTACGCTGAAGAGTGTGTGGAGCAACGTGCAGAGCAGGAAATACGTGGCCAGGGTGGGACACTAAACCATACCACCCAAATCATTCATTCATGGCACTTATTTCATCCGTTCACTCATCCTTGTGTGGGTTTTAATATACCCATTCTAATAATATGCATCTTGCTCCTGCTTTCATTCCTGGCATTCAATGGGGATGACCGTTACTTATTAGCAATTGGGAATCTCTTCTGCAAATCATGTTTCTCTTAAATGTGTTTCTGTCCTGTCCTAAAGCAACTGTGAACAATTGTGGGTTGTCCTCATAATTCTATTCCACCGCAGTATGTTCCTCCATCCCTTCCTTCAATGATAAAAACAGTATAACGCCTGGAACTGTGAGTACATACAGACACAACACACTGTGAGCTCCCTGTGGGATGGATTTCTACTCGTATTTATAATAAGGCAATTCCAACTTTAGCCAGACTTGCTGGCATACCACTGCACTCACTGTCGCCCCCCCTTCAAGTAGTGTTTGAATTAGAGCTCCGCATTAAGCTTGTTTCATTCCTTGAATGTATGCAGCACAGAATCTGGTTAATTGGCCCGTGTAGGGAATATGGCTCTGAGCCTGCCGCAATCATTGCCGCTTTATGCGGCCCTTTGTCTCCCCACTCCAGGATCTCGCCCAACTCCTTTGGGACTCCGATTGATCCGCATGTCCATGGTTTGGGTTCACAGTTCACAGTCAAGGAAGCGGAGTCGATGAGGCAATTGAACCGTTACACACGTGAAAAAGTACAGCAATGGAGAATAGCACAAAGTAGTTACTCTGCCCTTGTGAGAGTTGGGTGGCGAGCATTTTGTCCAGCAACTTGCGATGATCATGTGTACAGTTGTGGGCCCTGGTACTGAGAGTGATGATCACGGGACAGCAGATGAGCAAACCCCCTGTAAGGATGCTGTGTTATTTGCGGCTGAACTATATGGATTGCATACTGATGCTTGAATCATGTTCAGTGTTGAGATTTGAAGGGCGGACCCACCGTTCATTTTGAAAGGTATAAAGTAGGATTACTCTTCAAGTGAAGGAAAAAGTACTCTCTATTTTGACGGGGTTACTTTTTGTTTCAATGCCCTTCCGAACACTGTGAGGGCCTAGCTACTACCGAGAGGCTACAGAGACTGCCCTTCACAAAGTAAATCCGTACATGCAGCTGACGGCGACGTGTTTGATGTTTCAAAGTCTATCTTCTCTTCGCTGATGTCTCTTCAACCGTCTCAGACTCTCTTTCATGGATTTCATAGACAAATGTGGTTCCAAGGGAACGTTTCGCAGACTGCAATGCAAGCAGCTATGAACCCTCGCACCAGTGTTGTTACGATGCTCAAATTCACGAGTCCATACGTCCATACCTTCAACAATCGCACTTGTTTCGCTCACGGCCTGTGTCTCGTCCTGTTTGGTATACACTTCGTCTTCGTCTAAAATGAGAAAGCCCAGTTGATTTTTGCGTTCTAGATCGTCCAAACTTGGAGCCAACTCTCCGCACAGTGGCGTTGGAGCTTAGAAGACATCTGGGACAGCACTCATTGTGTGCTGTAGACCACTGACAGGCCCAAGCACTGCTTCATCAAATTACAGAATACCGACATCATTGCAGTGAGCGAAGTAGCTGCCTTTGAAATGAAATGTGAAAATAAGTATTGTTGCGTCCAATATCCCTCTCCCTTCCCTTAAGTCTCTTAGCACTTGGATCAATTGGATTCACATACTTCATAGCCAGGCCCTGGGAAGAAACTGTGATTTCCATCCACACATTTGTTGTTCTAAACTCACCCATTGGCTGGATATACTTTGATCACCACCAAGAGCCCACTTTTAGTTTACTGTAGGGCAGTGCATCGAGTTAAAGGTTGAGCCTGTAAGGACCTTACACAATATTTTAGATTCCAACAGACAAAACTGACTGTACTGCCAAAACAGGCTCTCTTGCAGATCAGGGAGACACGAGGCCAAAAAACCCAAAAAAAATATTCTTCTGATGATCAATCACCGCCAAAACCACAAAAATCCTCTACTCTCAGCAATCCAGAAGTACACACCCACGTCCAACACATGTTACCCAGCATCCAATGTTGGGACTTACAGATTAGGGACAGCTTTCTAGACCAAGTGGAGCCACGGGATAAAGGAACACATCATACTCTTAAGTCTTCACAAATAAAATATTTGTTCAAGTACTTGCCATGATTGCAACAGAACACTGCAATCTATTTGGAGATGGCTTCATTTTGAAAAAATAAACAAGCTAACTCTAGTGTTAGGTTGATATTGTACACAGGCAGACAATATACCCTAAAGACATACTGGAACACTTGTTAGGTTACACCAAAAAGAGCAGCCATGGGCTTATCCTTACATTGCTACAGGCTGCAGCTGCCAATGTGGCAAGCAATCTTTGCCAATCCGGGATATGTTCGCGGGTGAATTCAACCTTTGTTCAGTTTTTTTGAGAGCCACCTGCTTTGTAACCATGGTCCATGCTGCCACTATCAAGACTAAGCTTGCAAATCAAACATCCAGCTGGACAGCCATTCACAGTCTGAACCACCATGTGCCGGTCACTAGTTAATCCAGAGAAACACATGGCACATGATTCCAGCAGGGGATGAAGAAATGACATTGTCGTTCACCACTCATAGCAGCAATTGCCAGCATGGCCATTACTCGACCCAAGCACGTTGGTTTGCCATCATGGGGCTCACAAGAGTAAACAGCCATACCGCAATTCCATTTAAAAGACACTACGCTGAAGCGATAGCAGGGGTCTGATGAACCACTCGATAGCATTGAAGGCTGCAGAGGGGCGCGTGGGACTTGGAGTCCCGGTACTTATATGTGTTGGGACATGAGGGTGCAGCACACTTCTCTCGGACAGGTGGGTAACTGCAAGCAAGGGACATTGGGTGTCTGTCAGACCATCCAAAACTTGACCAAGATACAACCCAGATCTTTGTCAAATCTTAAGCTCTATATTTGGTGACCTAAGTTGTCTCTCTTCAAGATGAAATGGACAACTTGCAACAATGAGTTCGGTTTTTCTTGAAACCCAAAACTTCCATCCTTCATTTCCTTCAAAATTGATTACAAAATGCCCAAAGCACATTTTTCACAGCTTTAGATGGAAGGATGAGGAAGAGACCTGCCAGGACCAGATTTGAAAAAGTTGGGAAGTCCCACATCGTCTGCAAATGACACAACAGTGCCCAAGGGGCCCAGACTCCAGCGGATGGTGTTGGTAGCTGGCTCCAATGCAGCTGCCTTCTTCTCCTACAGTGTACAAGCAATATTTTAGGTCAATAACTCACATTGCCATCATAGAGAAGGTCTTGAAACCAAGGGAGAAGGGATGGAAGTGATAAATGCAACAACCAAATGGACCCACCCTATTTTAAAGTGCTCGCTCATATGTTATCTGCACAATCATAGAACCAATGTGTATAGAGGCAGGCACCAACCGATGAAGGCTATACCTGTTCAATCTCTTGCCTCTGCTTTTGAAGGCGATCTTCCCGCCTCTTCCTTGTAGAGTCCTGGCCCAATATCTTTTGGATTGCAGTTGCCTGTCAAGTACATCAACAACAACTTTCTCAGTCAATGACTGATAAGAGGAAACTATATAGTGGGAAGTATGCCGTTACATGGCCTAGCGACCAATGACCCAACAAAGATGGTGACAATCTCAGTATGCCATTGCTACTTTAGTGCCAATGATATCCTAAAGATTTTTTTGTCCCTTTGTTTCCCTTATCTGAGGCATTCTATGTCTGAGCAGCATTTGGGCTTTTTCCACTGTTGTAAGACACTTTTACACTATCACGCTGCAAAACACGTGAGAGATTTGAGTGGTCAATGGAGGCATCACCACCCAAGGTATGGTTTGGACAGGTTACAACAAATTGGAGCCATGCTTGATGTTCAAAGGAGGCTGATCCTACTCAAAGGAAAGGATCAACAAGGGCTGCAGGTACCCATCAGAAAGGTGTCCCTACAAGGGGGCTCCAAGCCCATGACATTGCAGCATGACGCCGTCAGACAGAGGATCACACAACAAGGACAACCAAGTTGTAGCCCAGTGGTAATGGGCTACCACCTCGGCAGTGGTTGTGGGTTCAATTCACCCTTGGTGTCACAAAGGTGTCCACCTTCCTAGCGGAAGGCAGTAGTCCTTCGGGGTGAAGTGACTCCATAAGTTCCGCTTCCTTCGGGAGGCGTCATACTTTTTTTTACTATACTTTTTCACACAACAAGATGGGCAGACCTGCCTATCACCAGTTCTATGCATTTCAGCCTGACAGGCAAGTCCTCTTCAGCTGGAACATACCAACAGTGGGTAAGGCATTTGTGGGGAAGGTCAAGCAGAAATCACCATTGGGATTTCGCATAGCCAACCACTATCCGGATACAGGGAACTAAGGGTTCATGTAAGTAGAAATCAAGCCAGAAAATAGAATGCTGCTTCCAGGACTGCTTCTGTAACCACAAATGTGACACAAATACTACCAGGTACACTAAGGGCAGGCACATGCAGAGACTGTAGTCAAAATACATTGTTTTCCGTAGCCTTGTGGCCATAGACCTGAGAATAACCCAGACAATGTATCAACCACATGCAGAGAGAGAGACAGGGAGAAAGAAGTGGGTGGGGAGGAAGGAGGAGCATGTAAATGACCTGAATCTCTTTGGCAGCTTTCTCCACTTGCTGTTTACGACGACGAGCCGCTTCTGCTCTCTTAACTTGTCTCTCAGCATCTGTCAGCTTGCCCTTACCCTCTGCTCCACAGCACAATGTGTAATGAGCCAAATAAACAGTCCAGATGATCAGCTTTGCTTTTTCACAAAATCAAGAAAGTCTTCCTGATGGACTGTGGTCTTGACCTCCGGTACTGAGCAAAGTTCTTCACAGGACCGGCCTTGGTCCAAGACTTAAGACTTAACTCAAGAGTAAACTACATGTTCTATTTGGATTCAAAGAAGCATCATGTACTAATTCACTAACAGTGAAGTGCAAGTAACTCGTATATAATGGAGAAACCATATAAATGCTATTGCATCATGTAACTCCAGTCTACAACTGCAGTGCATGATGTCGACATCAGACTCAATCACATGAAGTATCCAACACAGAAATCTAGGTGGGCCTGTTACCCCAATAGAACCAAAGACAAGCCTCACTCTTTCAGACAAATGGTTGCTTTCAAGCATACAGACACTAGAAAGGAGGAACTAGCTGGTTCCTTGGGGTCCTATGTACCCATTCCAAACATCACTTTCAACAGAAACAACATTGGAAACCTACAGAGGCAATGATCTAACTTGAGCACAAAAGTTCTCCTCCGTTAACATATATATGACAATCAACCGGGTGTTATTACCACAGCAGAGTTACATTCAGAAAGCATTGGAATAGGCACATACTGCGACCAGACGGATTAGTTAAGCCCTCGGGGAACTCTATCAAACTGGTGACAACATCACCATCTCCCTCTTTAGACGATTGCATTGCACGCTGCCGAGCAGTGAGGGCCACACCATTCCCTGACTTTTCTTTGTTATTTCCGATATTTTGCACCCTCCCTCGCTTCACCCTCCCAGGCCCCCCTTCTTCTTCATCCTCATCATCTAAGTCTTCTAAGTCCTCGTCCTCATCCGAAGTTGCACCCACCGCCATTGCACTCAACTCCTCATCTTCCTCTGAGTCCTCTACCTCTTGCATTGGTACAGTCACAGGCACTGTAACAGCACCTGTCACTGGCACTGGAACTGGAACTTCTGTTTCTTCTTCCACCCTCCGACCACCTTCAGTAACAGCATGTGCCATGATTGTTAGCTCTCCCTTATAGTAAAGCAATTCAAAGAAACAACCAGCCCAAGCGACCCTGGGGTAAGATCACATGCCCACATCTAACCAAAAAACCACAAAGCGCAAATTTTCCCACAAACCTTCCGCCTGCAACCATAATGCTACAGGCTACAGAAGGCAAGTTTGAGAACAGGAACCTAACCAGTCCAACCTAACACAGATAAAGCCTTGGAGAGATCGGCGGATTATTGCCATGGATTTCTACCTTAATTGTTTACCAAGGACAGAAAGCTGGTTTGATATGCACCTTCCACCTGCAGGGAAAGCTAACAAAAGAGGGAAGGGCTCACCCCTGCCATGCGACAACTGTCTTGAGAGTACGTTTGTTTCTTCCAGGACCTCCTCTTCATCCCCATCTAGCACACGCTTCTTGGGAACCCGAGTGCTTTTCCGGACAGTTAGTAACGTAGGGTCTGCGGTTGTCTTGGGTTGGGAATACAGTTTTGCTTTCGGTTGCTCTACTAAGCTGCCAGATGGTTGGCCATAGTCACCCCTTCCTTCCTTCGAAACAAACCTGCCTCTGAAGGTTGGGCTATGGAAATTGTTCATATCCCTTTTCGGTGCCTTTGGAGGAGGGAATGCTACCTGTGGTACAGCATGTTCCTCTTCATCATCTGAAATGTCCTGCAACCCAAGGTGATAGCATTCAGGTCATTCCTCAAACCTATACTCAAGAAAGCGCCTAACATACAAACACATCCCTTCAACCATGTCCGTCTGATCTTCAAAACAGAGTCATCGAATTCGCATGGATACGAAACAAGATCTATTAAGAGTGTGGGCTTGTTTCCAATGTTTCTCTGTATACCTAACCAATGGATGACAACTACGATAGTTCCATGAACCAACGAGCTTTACCCACTTGACCAGTGGTGATGTGAAATGTCCCAAAGAGCCCCAGAATGAGCTCAAAAGCAGACATATAACAGTATCTATACATCCAAGTAACATTTTCCACCCGTCCAAAGCAAGAAAGGGTATGACCACCACAAGAGTCTTCGTGGATGTGGACACTAAGGAAATAAAAGGTACCAAAAAACGACTGTCCAGCAAAACAGTAGGGTTCACTGTTGTTGACACAGTGAGGGTGTTTCTGCTCAGACAGATGTATACAATCCATCCTTGCTACTAATTCATACATACTATGTACTTTCAACATATTATTTACTTTTAATGTGGATATGCTGAACACTTCCCGTATTGCAGACAACCTGTGCAGGTGTTTCTGCTCAGACAGATGTACACAATCCCATCTTGTCACTAATTCATACATACTATGTACATCACCAAATTATTTACTTTTAGTATGAATATGGTGAACCTGCACAATCATTCCTGGGACAAAGTAAGGAAGAAAACAATCTGAATCCACCTCTCTGGGTTCTTCCCTAGATAGAATCCAAAAATACATTAAGAGTAAAAAGAACAAAAACTACCTGAAGAATAAGTCGATGCCTGCGCTTCTTACTTCTGCCTCCATCATCAGGCTCAGGAACCTTTGCAGGTGCCTTTGTCTCTGAAGCACCCAGTGACGAAGTCAATGGCTTCCTCTTGGCAGAGTCTGACACCAGTGTGTGGGTGACACCCCCAACCTTCAGTTTAAGCTTCGTAGGAACAGAAGATTTTTGCTCTGGTAGCCAACTCTCCATATATTTTCCTGTTGTATCTCCTCCACCATGTTCCTCTCTCCTGCCAGTCTGCAGTGTCTGAACCCTATCTCTTGCACCTCTCTCTTTTCCACCCTCCTCATCTTTCTCTCTCCTCCCAACTTTGTCTTTCTCCAGGCTGTTCTCACTTCCCCCTTTATATCTACTGCGTATGTCCTTCAAATCTCTCTCCCTCTCAACAATTTCCTTCATGCTCTTCTCAGGCCTCTTTGTCCTTTCGCTTGGCTTGCTTCCCCCATATTTCCCATTGCTCTCCCTTTCCTCCCCCCTATCGTCATATCTCACATCTTCTTTCAAGTGCAACATTCTATATGGCCGGCTTTCCTCCCTCTCATTCACCCTGGCATATAGGTCTCTCCTAGATGAAAATCGCCCATCATCTCTGCCTACTCTCTGCTCATCTCGGCCATCCATGGCATCCTTTCGCCTTTGATCCTTGCCACCAGTTCTCGAGTAAAATTTGATTTCCTTGGCATCTCCCCTGTTCTCAAGCACTACAACCCCTGTCCCCATCACCTGCAAACACAACCAATGTAGAAAGCATGAGTTCCAGGTCATCTATGTCTATCTGGATGTAGAAATAGGTGAAGCGTTGCTCCAGGTATGGGGGCCATTCTGCCCTTATGCCAAAATTGCTTTTCCACTTCAAGACCTTTGTCAGCAGACAATTTTAGGAAGTCGAGTGCAAACACTGCCATACTGGAGTGATAAATAGCCTTCACCCAGCACTCGAGAAATCGGTTGGATTGAAGGCTCCATGTAGGTCTTAAGTTACATTTCCTACATATCAAACCAGACAGTACAGACTAAGCACAGACAGACATTCTGTATTCGTCACCTCATCAATTACATCTCTCTCGATCATGATAATTAGGGTGGCAGCGTGATCTTTTAAGCTACTCCTAGATCTTTGCAAAAGCGGCCATATTCCCATGCCACACATACAGGACTCATGAAGAAGACTGTCAACTTTTGGAACTTGCAGTCATCTAAGATCAAAATTAGAAGAAGAAATCCAGGCATGCACTCATGTCCGCTTCCTTGGTACCTCTGCTCGTCAGCGAGATAGAAAGAGACACGACATAAGGGAGTTATTACCTCTGCACCTCCATCTCTCTGTCTAGCCTCTGAGCTTTGATCATGAGCATTCGAAAATTGCCCGTTTTGCACCTCCCTGAAAGATTCACGAAAGGGATGAGAAGTGGAAGAATCATGGCCAGGAAAGGAGGCAAGGCACCGTGACTGCGGGCGAGGTCTGCGACCCGCATCTGACCGAGGCCTTCGTACGCCCTTTGTACTCTCTCCTTCTAAAGCGTCCTGCTTGTCCATTTCTTGAACACCTATGCACTACTTAATATAAACCTTTACCAGCTTTCACCGAAAGTCTTGAGGCCTATCGGCTACAAAATAAGCAAGCAACAACAAGACACAGCCAAAAGTAAAACCGATCCAGAATCAAAGACAAGAGAAGGAAGCGAAAGGCCTTAGAGACATCAAGGGAAAGTGAGTAGAAATGACATCAAACCGGCGAAGAAGGACGGTGAAAGATAGAGAAACGGGAAGGAGGGAGAGTATGAACACAGAAGACAGGACGAGGTCCCCGACCACACAGAGACGGTAACGACAAGGACACCGGGCCTTAGCAGAAGAAGAAGAAGACGACGGCGAGAAGTGGCCTCAAATTCTCACACGGCAACCATATCGACCGTTAGAGGCGCCACACCCTAGGTATTCCACCCCATGGGCCATGGCCGAAGCCTGGAAGGGGCAGACATGGTAGAGATGGATCTCAAGCAGCAAAGCAGGTGCTGACGAGGCAGACATAAGTAGAGTAGAAAAAGTAAGATGCGTGCATGCAGACAAGGGTCGCGCTTCCCGGTGACTGTGAGGGGCAGACCTGCAGTGTAGTGTAGGGTGGCATACATAGGGCACAGTGGGGTTGGGCAGTAAGGCTGCGCTAGCCTGCCCCGCCCCTCCCCCCCTCCAACGACCTCCACCGTCTCTCCTGTCCTGCTCTGCTAGCCCCCCCGCTTCTCCACCCTCTCCATGTCTGCACCCCTGCCCTAACTTGTTCTCTACTTTGTTGTAGGAATTGATTATCGTGCTTGCAATGGCTTGTCCCATACTTGTCCCATACTTGTCCCATATTTGCCGGCCCGCACCACTTGTTTGAGCCCTTGATTCCCTACTACATGTGCCAACAATTCCCTGATTATCATTCATCAAGACCTTTGGACTTTGGACCTTTGAAAATTAAACACACAAATGAGGCGTCCAAGGCCGGTAGATCGGTCATGTATCCAAGTGGTAAAGGGCATTCATGTGTCTAGGGAGGTGATTCATGTGTATTTTGCAAAAGTGGCTGATGTACCAAAAAGAAAAAACTTGTGACTCTTGCCGAAGCAAACTTAAAGGGATTTATAGACATTTCATGTACTTGTTATTGGTTGTTTGGGAGCACTATTCGAAGATCAATCTCTTGTATTCATAAAAAATAGGTTTCATGTCAAGGGATGGTACGTATGGTCTTTCTTTCTTTTTTTCTTTTTTTTCTTTTTTTAAAAGAAAGAGAAATACATGTGATCAATGGCACACTTCGTTTACAAGGTGGCATAAAATGGCAACGTTCCCTTGATAGGCCGGCGCAATATTGCTCCATAGCTCACGCGCTCTTGGAGGCTTGTGGAACTTGTGTCTTTTTTGGCCTTTTCTGCTTTTCCATTTCGGATCCAACTTCTTTGGCTTGTTTATATCGGAGAATGCACTCCCTATGATTCTTTGCATAAAGGATTTTGGGGGTAGATTATGGGGCCTTTGATTGGCTGCAGGCCATAATGAGTTGTTCAAAGTCAAACAGCCAATTATGAATGCATAATGCACAGTTGCGCATGGAGCACCATGGAACAACTATATTTTATTTCTTAATTTGCCTCAAAAATGTCATAATCTGCCTCCAAAATTCTTTCTATTGTAGTAATAGGCCCTCAAGCTCTCATTCTTATGGAATCCGTGGCGTCACAATGGTGATGTATTGATGTGTTCGTTAACGTAGCAACTTGCATGGCTTTTTCTATCTATCGTCCCTCTTATATCATCAAAGTTCTACGTTTTGGAGCGCACATCTCTTTTTTGTTTTTTTTTTCTTCTTCATGTCTTGTCTTTCATAGTATAATGTTTTACATGCCATATGGTAAAGAGCGCTTCTCATTTAACAATAATAGGGTCATGAATGCCCGCACATGTGGCTGCCGCGGGGCCACGTGTGACATAGTGGTCGCAGAGGGTGGGAGCGCCCCTACCCGGACCCGCCAATCCCAGCCCCGCCCTGCCCCGGCAAGTTGGTCTGCTGGGGCCCACAATATGCACATAAAGCATTAGTTATTGCAAGTTTGTAGAAAGTAGTGGGTAGTGTGGTGGTCAAGAGCAATAACTGATAAACACCAGGTGCGGCATTCAAATCTTGTTACATTGTAGTGTTATTAAATATATATTTTGTCGAAGGGTCTGCCGGTCTTTTGGAGGGTCCAAGCCGGTCTGCTGGAGGGGGTCTGCCCAGTCTGCTGGAGAGGTGCTCCGCTCGTCGGTCTAGAGGGTTTGCTAGAAGGTTGGAGTCGGTCTGTTGGAGGGTCTGCCCAGTCCACTAGAAGGTCCGCCACGGTAGATTAACAAGGACTTAGAAAAATTTCAGAATCTCGTCGACCCTGTGAATGGGCGGTGGGCTTATGAGCTCACCCCAAGGGTCGTACTGGCGGGGCCCGCCCGTGCATTCATGACCCTATTATTAAACAATGAGAGACGTAAAGAGCATAGGCCTCCCCAGTATAAAAATATTTGAACATCATGATGGGATAAAAAAATTTATGAATTGATCCGCAAAGTTGGTTCAAGTCCTAATAATTATATATTGGACAAATGACCAATGGTCTCATCTCATATCTCATTGATTCCTAATTTGCCGAATTACTGTCCCAATTCAAACGAAAATAAGATGATCTCAACTATGATATCTTGAATAAAAAAGGCGGACAAGCAGAACACCGCATTTTGGGATATCAATGAGTTTGGCAAGGATTGCATATAAGCGATTCTTACCATTCAGGCTGAAAAATGTCCCTACGAGTTCCAGAGGGTCATAGAAATGATTCTCACAAGCATGGACTTTGCTCAGTGCTACATAGATGACATCATCATCTTTAATGCTATTGTGGAAAAGCATAAGAGATACTTTTCAAGAGATAATTGAGCGAGTTAGAGCTCACAGACTGAAATTACATCCAAGAAAGTACAAGTTTTTTCACAATCAGATTGAATATTTGGGTCACATGATAAATCTTAGAGAATTGGGATGCATCAGACCAAGGTGAAGGCTATTGCACAAATCTTATGCTCCACGGATGTGAGTCGAGTTCGAGTTCGAGTTTTCATGGGGTTGACAAACTACCATCAGCGGTTTGTCAAGAAATTTAATGCTATTGCAAAGGCTTTAACCAAACTAACCAAAGTGGATCAGAAGCAGCAATAGGAAGATGAGTGAGAACGAGCATTTCAGGAGCTCAATACAAGGTTAACCTTGACGCACATCTTGAGATAACTTATCAGATGGCGTCATTTTCAGCTGCATATTATCAATTAGAACAAGTTGGGGCTTGGAGCAGTGCTCATACAAGTGGATGATGAAGGAAGAAACTTTGTAATGGTTTATGTTAACCACTCGAATAACATTGCAGATGTAACTACAGTTTATATGATGGAAAATATTAAATTGCAGTATGAGCCGTGACACAATTCAGATACTACATAGATGACAATCTCTTTACCCTTGTCACGTATCACCTCCTCGGTATGCAGGAAACTCTCAGTCGTGCAGACTCAACTCGAGAGAGATGAGCCGCACGACTCAGGGTAAGATACTCCAGGTGTCAAGTTTAGATCTTGACACCTGATTTAACACTTGAAATAATTTCAAGTGTTAAAATCAAATAACCAGATATATCCTAGTTAGTTTTACACTATAATAAATGTACTTGACAGGACATTTAGCATTTCAAACGATGAATCCTGAAAAGACACAACTCTTAGACAAAGTGTTGTGATTGGTTGTATTAATAGTCACGGGTGGTCACATGTCTTAAAAGTGACACACGCTCACTATTGTAACATCTTCTTCATTATCAAATTACGGTTCGCCAACAACTCTATACATCTATTCAGAGCTTAAAATTATCTGAATATGCTTTAATAGCATTGTTGGACAAAAAATATGGCCTTCGTAATTTAGACTCTTGAAGGTTTTCATTCAGTTGAGAGAGGGTGTTGGAGTCAATTTTGATATTCAACATTTTAGATGGTGAATCCTCAAAAGACAACTCTTAGACAAAGAGTTGTGATTGGTTGTCTCAATAGTCATGATTGGTCACATGAGGACACGCTCATCTTCTTCAGTATCAATTGCTAGTTTCTCTCTCAATAAATTTAACAAAAGATATTGAATGGCAATAGACAAAAGCGAGTCGACGTCCAACAGCATGCTGCTTGTAAACAAAGAAAGAAATGACGTCTCCAGGATGAGGAAGGACTTCAACAATTGATCTGCTTAAAGACACCGTCCCGTTCCCACTGGTACTCTGAGACGGAAGACAAGATTTCCACCTGCCAGTGCCTTATGCAAACCGTATAAAATATAACGCAAAGAAATTGAGGAGAGGTCACCTAAGCGCGGTGTTGAGGATATAGCGAAACCCTACAGTTGGGAATTCAGGAGTGGATTGTGCAGCAGGTTGGAATATCCAGTTAAAACCATTACAAAAGGTCTATCAGATTGTTGGACAAATCTGTGGCTTTGCTTCAAGTAATGATGGAGGAAGAGGATTCTGACAGTGGAAGTAGCTGGAGTTTGAACTCGGATTTTGGAAGTAAAATGGACAGTGAAGGTTATAGCTCGGAAGGACATTTGGCTTGGCCTCGAGTCTCTGCTATAAGCAACAGGTGGGCTTCTCCAATTGCACGTGTTCTTCCTGGTAAAAATGACATTAGAAGGGAAAGAAGAAGAGCTCTAGAAGGATAGCCAAGCCAGCAAAAGAGTGTCTAAGAGGGAAAAAGAGCCAGCAAGACGTGGCTCCAATCAATCCTTCAAGCTCTCGGAATCCTACAGGAAAGATTCCTGCCAAGACTCCGGAAGCACTTACTCATACTCGCTTCAGGTGCTCCAAACATATGGCGGCAAAACATTGTAGGCCGAAAAAAGACGAGCTGAAAGCCACCAGGAGTTAAAAAAATGCGACAGCCGAGTCGAAATTGCCTCCGAGATTAAAGGAACCTAAATCTAGGAGAGATGTCAGCCATGCTAACGTCTTATCTACAGATTCAGTACTCGGCAATTGGCAACCCGTATTTTCCGGTTGTACTGGAGGAAGCGTCTCAAAATGCCTGACACGATCACAAGTTCCTTTTGAACCAGGAGAGGAAGAAAATTGTTTCAAGGACTCCGAGGATGGAAAGAAAGGAAAATCTCACATCCGTAGTAGCAAGAGAAACGCAGATTTAAGTTCAGTCGATATAGATTCCGAGGTATCCGCTAAGCGAAGCAGAAAGTCTGGAGTCTGTGTTAGTGGTGGGAGAATCCATGAACCCGAGAAAACATGTCACCAGGTGACTCCCCCTTTCGTTCGTCGTAAGAATCAAATTCTCCTCTTTTGCTTAGGGGAAGGAATGAGTACAAAACTTCAGTGCCGTCAGCCACTGACAACTAGAGTTTAACTCATTTATGTCATCGCTTCAAAGAACTCGCTTCAGATGGACCGTCTGCTTGAATATTATACTCAAACGAACTTCTGGCACAGACACTCCATTTGATCGTGAAACTGAAGTACTGGCTAGTAATGTGATCGCAGTGCCGACAGACAACATTGGAATATATGGTACCTTGTAGGAGCTTCGTGGGGAAGAAAGCTTGCATGCAGAAGTTCTGCCCCAAGTGCTTGTTGGACAGGTAAGGTTCTCTTTGCTCAAATTTGGGGCTGCATGTGAGTCTTCTGTTATGTGGTTTGTGACCGGTGTTGAGACTTCCTAGACGCGTGAGGGCATGAAATTGTATTGAAATTTGAAAGCTGTTGTATAGTTAGTTGCCTTCAACACCATTGTTTGGGTTGGAAAAATTTGACTCTGTTGTCCCATATGTTTCCCTCAAGAGCGCCTGACCAAATTCTGTGAGGCATATGATGGCCATTCATTGTGTTTTATACCTGGTGTGAGGCCTTCAGACCATCCTGCGCCCTGATAATCAATTCTATGGGGATGCAATCAGATGCAGAAAGCTTCCAGAGCTTTTCAAGTTCAACCACTCACTAGTCCAAGTTAGCTACATGAATAATTGTAGATCTTAGAATAACTATTTACAAGGCTACCCATGGGCAAATGGGAATCTACCTCCTACAGATGCACTTTCTGTGAGGCTCCAGCCACCGGAGTGGGAGGGCAGATGAAGCTCAGCCATGGGACTAAGGGATGACCCTTGTGAATGGAAGGTATGGAGAAAATGTGGAAGCTTCTGCTAAATCAGAAACCTGGAGCTGCCCACACTGAAAAAGAATCTGTAACTGCTCCATTTGCATGTGAGTCTCTCTCTTTCGGATAAAGTATGTTGTACTCTATATTTCAATGCCTATGAGTACTTCTCGTCTTTATCTGACCGGTGGAAAAGGTAAAGTATTGTCAGCCATCCATATCATGAAACCATTAGTAAGCTCTAGCTCCCTGCATACTTTTTGACAGGTTCAGGGTGTACAAATGGTTCCACACACGAGTTTTTTTTATAGCTTTTGCTTTGATGAAATGCAGAAAGAAGAAGGGGCTGACTTCTGCAGGAATTTTGACACCCATTGCCAAGACTACTGGCTCTGGATCTGTCATGGAGCCTCTTCAGCAACATCCGGATTTTGTTCAGGTTCTTATAATCCCTACATCTGCTCACCTGGCACCAAATCTGGATGTTCAACAGTCCCTTCGGCTCCAAGAAGGTTTTTGCCATGGCTTTGATGTGCACACCATAAGACAGCGTGTTACATTTCTGCACCTCAACCAATCCTCTGCCATGCACGCAATGTCATGAATAATTATGCTTTACTGTCCAAAGACTGTTGAGAAGCAGTAGTATGTTATGACACTGCAAAACCAACTTGCACACTACAGAAAGTTAGATCCAGTTAGATCTTAGTTCATGCCCAGTGTAGGCCCAAGTATGACAGACTGCTAAACGTCATCATTGACCTCTATTTGTACCAAGGCATTCTTCTTGGCATATGTCCAACACCTGGTCAACATAAGAGGTCACAGGAACTGTCTTCACTGAGGAAGGAATTTCTTACAGTATAGAGAAGGAAATAAGCTGAAGTCCTGAATTTAAGACCTTCTGATGGGGATCAAATTTGCTTGAAAGCATTAATTTGCTGCTACTTTGAGCACATGTTATTTATTCTGCAGAAGACTTTGAGTGTTTCAATCCCCCCTCAGGAAGACACCAAAGGGAAGACAATTTTGGAGGGATGCAAAAGCACTGGGAAGCCAGTCAGAGCAAGGATCGCTAGAAAAGAATTAGCTTTGGATGTTGACACCACTGAAGCACAGATAACATCAACTGAAATGGAAGGAGCAAGTGGGAAGGAAACTACAGTGGATGGCATTACTGCAATAGTTGCCCCGGTTTCTGAAGGAATTTCGGCTGAAATAGACCAACCAAGAGAGAACCCCAAGGTCAGGAGAAAGTGCAGGAGAGTGCAATGGGTTCCTACAAGAAATTTGGACAAAGAAATTGTCATTCCAGTGTCTCGGACACGCATGTATCAGGTACATAGTACTGACACCAGCCATTTCATTGCAACTATTCCATTATAGTATACATGTGACATAACCATTCATGCTTTATAATATCAACAAGATTGACAACTAATTGTCAGTATATTGTCTATATTTTCAGTTTGACATATAGATAAGAATGAGATATATTGAATGGGGAATGCAGTTCTCAAAGGGTGGTGGTCCCAAGGACATTGAAGACAAAGAAATCGTGCTTCCTGAAGGCAAGTTACTGACGTCTGTGGCGGGCATTGCGCTTCCTGCAAATGCCATTGGGCTGGCCCTGCAACTCCTGGAATTTTGTTGTGCATTTGGCAAGGTAAGCCTCAGAGAATGAAGCAGTTCTGTGCAAGGTGGCTAAAATTTTGGGTCCAGTACCATAGCAAGCTGCAGAGGAGATAGAAGACAGAAAGAAAGAAATTGGCATCCACAAGAGGCCCAAGGTCCCATGCAGAAGGAGAGAGAATCCACTCATAAGACATTGTTTGCAGAGGGAGATTAATTTCAGTCCCTTTCAGCTTATACTATTGCATGGCATTCTTGACTAGGCACGATCGTGCAGAGTCCCAGGCACTTCCTTCCTTAGGACCTCACAAAAATCCAGCAACACTTATCTGCGTCTCTGCTATTTCTCTCTGTGCATTCTGCTCTAATGTGTTACTCTACTGTGCCAAATGGGCCCTTTGGGCCTGAGGCACTCATCTTTGGGTGTCTTCTCACGTGGTTTTCTTGTTCTATGGGCCCTGTGGAGGCTATGATTGGTCTTTTTCTTCTTATCGCTACTGGTTAGAGCCTGCCCCCGATGGTAGTGCCTATTCTGCCTCCTCCCTTCCTCTCCTCTGTCTCCTCCCCCACTCCATACAAACTGGGCGCTGCCCTTCTATGGCTAGAATATGAAAATTGGCAAATATTCATAACTGGTAGAAAATTTGCAAGATGTCATACTAGTTGACCAGGCTATGGCAAACAGAGTCTAATGAGTAAATCTATCGCTCTTTTGTTTCCTGAACAATTACTGCATTTGGAATTTACAGCCCCTTGGCATCAAGAAAGGTGAAGCAGAAAAGGCTCTGCGGGAGATTGCCAAGGGTTCTACTGTAAAGCGGGGATCACAGTCCCAGCTTGTACAACTTCACGTCCAGATGTTGTCTCTAATACTGGATGAAACCGAGGAGCCGTCTGTACCTGTAAACCAGTAACATTGAGATGCCTGTGTTCTCAGTTTGTAATAGAGAAACTTAGGATGGCTGCTTGTCGAAAAGCTAGAATGTTCTCTCGATTGGTGACCCATTTGGGTTGCCAGTTATCATGGGCCTTACCCTGGTATGCCAACATTGTTCGTAAGTTTTTCCTTCTCTGACAGATGGGCTATACAAATGCCTATAGAGATGAATCCCCTCCTGCATGTTTCATCTCCAGAGAGCACAGGTTATCTTAGACATCGTGCAACTCCCTTGTCTACACCAGATGGTCTAGGTTGGAGAAACCTGGAGAATACTACCTGTCGATGTCTGGGTTGGTGGGGGATAAGAACCAGCTCAACTCGATTTGTCATACTTTAATGATTACAGGAATTTTGTGCCATAATCATGCTGGCAGGTACAGTATCAGGTACACTGCAACGAGCAAGAGCTCATGGCTGGAAGCCCTCAAGAAACATCTCCACAATAAACTTATCTTGTTTTCAACAGAAAAAAAGATGAAATCCGTAGACTGTCAAGCTCATACCAGTGGTCATCCGTCCCCACTATCAATGGGGTCCACATCTTCTTCATGCTGTCCTCTGGCCCCAGAAGGGACAGAACATTTTGCAGATGCTTTGGAGCGTGGAGTGGATGGTTATGGGAGTCTCCAGATCCACGAGAAGTTGCAACTTCTCATGATCCTTTGTGATGATATACTGGCTACAACGTATGATCCATCTCTCTTTCATGTGCTGACGCAGACAAGGCCTTCGAAGATGTAAAGCTGGACTGTGCTTCGTTCCTTGCCAAAGGTCAGGTGGTACTATTGGGGGACTTCAATGCCCGGGTGGGCAAAGGGATCCATCAGGACGATATCATTGGACCTTTTGGTGAGGACGAGCTGAATTCTAATGGCAGACGGTTAATTAACTGTCTAGAAGAGCTTCAGCTTTTGACCTTGAATAACAGGACAAGAGGTGACCAAGTGCAGTGGACTCGTGAGAAACCCCAAACTGGGGAACGTTCCATTGTGGACTATATCATAATGGACAAAATTTTGTTCCCCCAGTGTGCCAATGTGTTGATCGACAGAACTGATATTGGTACCTCTGACCACTTCCTGGTTTGGACTGAGATCAAAAGGTGTTTTCCCACCACCAAGCGATCTGTGAAACGTTCGATTCGGAAGTGGCGCATAGAAAAATTCCACAATGAGGAGGTCAAGACTGAGTACGTCCAGGCCTTGCAAGAGGCTCTCCCTCATTTTGTTCAATCGCTCCAAGAACTTCAGTCACGCTCTGTTAACGCAAGAAATGAAGTCGAAAGAGCAGTGGACTCTTGGGAGAGTTTCGTTTCCTCCGTGGCTGACAAGATCATTGGGAGGAAACTAATTGTCTGCGGTAGAGCAGTTAATTGGTGGACTAATGAGATTAAACTCAAGATAGCTGAGAGACGAGCCCTCTCTAAAGAGTGCTGCAATTTGGAAACTAACAGAGAATTGTGGGCGAGGTACTACCAGCTCCGTAAAGATATCAATCAGCTTGTTAGGTCTCAGAAGAAATTATACTGGGACAAGTTATACAGTGGAATAAACTCAAACCACCATGATGGTAATGACAAGAAATTCTGGTTGGCCCTTCAACGTTTGTACAAGCCGAAAAACGGTCAGCAAGTACAAGCACTGAAGACTACTAAAGGTGCAGTGGTGACTTCATCAGTTGAGATTGTCAAAACCTTTGAAACTCACTACAGTATCCTTGGCAGAACTTCTAGGTCTAACAGTGAGGGGTCTTCTGCTGAATGGAGGGACACAGTTGGAAAAACTGTTCCTATGATTCAAAACAGCCCTGATGAACTGGAGTATATTTCAATGGCTTATAATGCTCCCATTAGTTCTTCTGAGATTGTGGAAGCAATTGAACATTTAAATGGATATAAAGCTGGTGGACCTGATGGTATTGTCAACGAGCTTATCAAGCACGGTGGCGATCCCATGATAGAGGCCCTAGTTCTCCTCTTTAACCTTATCTGGAAGACTGAAATGATCCCCTTTCGCTGGCGACAGGGGGTCATTGTTAATCTATACAAGAAGGGTGACAGAGAAGAACCGGGGAACTACCGTGGCATCACGCTCCTCAATGCTGTTGGCAAGACATTCTGCAGAGTTATAAGTACTCGTCTCGAGGTTGATCTGGAGTCTAGAGGTTGTTTCCACGAAGGCCAAGCTGGCTTTCGGCGAAACAGGGGCTGTGTGGATCATATCTTCACTCTAAGCCAGATTATCCAGGGAAGGAAAAGAAGGGAAACCCACTTATGTCTTTTTCCTGGATGTCAAAAAGGCTTATGACACAGTGTGGAGAGATGACCTATGGTTCCGCCTCTGGTCTTGTGGGATCAAGGGAAAGATGTGGAGAGTTGTCCACAACTTGTATGCTCACACCAAAAGCTGTGTCACTGTTAACGGACAGAAGTCCAACTTCTTTGACATAGACCAAGGTGTAGCTCAAGGATGTACTCTCTCCCCTCTGCTCTTCAATGTTTTCATCAATCAACTCCTAGAGGATGTGGAAAGTGAGGGATTTGGGTTAAGGGTGGGTGATACCACCATACCAGCCCTTATGTTTGCGGATGACTTTGCAGGCATAGGGGAGACTCCAACCAATCTCCAGGAGTTGATTGATTGCGCGAAGAGATACTTTGATCTTTGGGGGCTAGAGGCTAATGTCAGCAAATGTGCAGTGGTAGCATTCAACGACAGAGGAGAGGGAGGAAGTGATCTTAAGTGGCAGTGGGGTAGCCAAGAGATCCCGGTCCTCCCTTCCTACACTTACCTGGGCGTTGAGTTCTCCTCCAATTGTAATTGGGATGCACATATCCGGAAAGTTGTTCAAACTGGCAAGGGCAAAGCTCTGGGGCTCACTAAATTTTTCCACTGCAGAGGGGTCAACTCTGAGGTTAAGAAAACCATGCTTTGTCGCGTTATTAGACCTGCCTTGGAGTACGGATCTGCTATATGGGTTGATAACTCCAACCAGGCTAAGTCTCTAGAATCCATTCAAGTGGGGGTGCTTAAGGAGTGTATGTCAGCATGCTCCGAAACAGCCAATGTGGCTGTTCGGGGTGAGTTTGGCGTTCCGTCCTTAAGCTCCGACGAGATGATTTCAAGGTCAGATGGTGGGGTCAGCTGCAACATATGCCCAACACCAGATATCCTAAGTTAATCGACTCTATATCTTGGAAACAGGACCGCCCTGTCAAACAGGCTAAGTCCTGGCAGAAGAGAGTAGAAGAGATCCTCAAGGACCTGGACCTGGATCCGCAAGTCTTGACCCTGCTGGATAAATCTGACTTAGAGGCTGTAGTGTCCTCAGCCATGTCTGTTGCCATGAGATTGTCTGATGAAAATGAAGTTAGGCAGAAAACTTCCCTGAACTTGTTTCCAGTCTGTGACATGGGGGAGGACATCTTGGATGACCTCAAGGGTCTACCCACTCTCGGCACTAGACTGAAATTTAAACTCAGGGCAGGAAGCCTACCTTTGAACAGCAAACAGAAGCAGAGAGGAAAGGGAGAGTGCAATTGCCCGTTGTGTGGGCAATCTGAAGACAGTATTCATTTTCTGATACACTGTCCGGGGTTCTCTCACCAAAGAGACGCTCTCTTCAAATCTATTAAGGGAATTGTGCCTGTACCCCTGTTTACCAACTTTGAAAGTCTCGAGGCTGAGCCAAAAGCCCAGGCCCTCCTGAGGCCTAGTTTTTGGGCTAATCACACACAGCAGATTGATGCTTGTGTGAAGGGATTTCTAGAGGATATCTGGAAAACCCGGATTAATTCTTTATATGGAGGTAAGTCGTACTACCAACGTCAGCCCCTGACAGAGGTAGGTTCTGTCCCTTTTGTTCCCGCTCAAACTGGGCGCGGGGTCAATGGCCACAAGGCTACGGCAAACAACGTCTTATGAGTACAATCTCTTTCATGTGCTTGTTTAGAGGTGGTTCAATCAGGAGCTTGTCAAAGCAGAATATCAAAGGTAGACAGAGACTAAAGACACTCTCAGCAGGGATGTTCTATTGTCCAACCGCAAGATAGACTATTTTGTTTTTGTACGCACTCCTCAGGTATTCAAATGACGTGCTTATTTTGCAGGGTGGCAAGAGAGCATATTGAGTTTGCTGTAGCCAAATTTGAGGGCAGTAAAAAGGACCACCGAGAAGAGGCATTGGCTGCCAAGAAAGAGGTACAGCAGCTGAGGTTCTGTTTTGTACTTATCAGTAAATTACAGGTACACCAATAAACCACCTTTAGAAGTATTGAGAAACTCCTTCCACTTTCTCACAACAAAATTTAGAGGTAATCTCTCTCTCCCTTTGGGCCTTCCATGGACGAACTAAATTTCGTCTTTCTGTAGTATCAACTCTCTCTTATAAAGCACCATTTCATTTCATTTCTCTCTCTCAACAATGTCTTATGAATACATTCACTCTCTCTCTCCCTGACAAGAAGTACTACATGGGTCTGAGCCTACCTGCACGAGGCCTTCACCCTTAGACAATCGCTAGAACATTAATTGTGGTTTCTGGATTTGTTCCTCTCTCATGTTTTCTTCCATTTTGTCCCATAAGCTCTATGAGCTTTCCGCGGACGTTATAAAGCACCATTTCATTTCATTTCATTTATTTCTCTCTCCTCTCTTTCCAATATTTCTCTAGTAAGTTAATCTACTGAAATCTGTGCTTCTTTTACTTTGTGATTAAGAGGTTTTGGATTGGATGGGTCAGGGCAAAAAAGAGCTCCAAAAGCTGAAGGAAGTTGAGCTGATAAAGTTGCTGGTTTCCAAAAAGAACCAGGGGTCCCAAGAGGAGCAGCAGGCAGCATTTCTTGGCAAGCTCAGAGCGGAGGCTGCCAAAGCAGTTGTGGAAGAGGCCATGGCTTCCAAGGAAGTATCCAAAGAAGGTGCAGGCTTTATATGTTTCAGGCCACTCATTACACGTGATGTAACATTCATGAGATATGCGATGCAGTTCTTGTATGTGGCTGCTGTCCAATTTAGTCTCCTGGTACTTAAAAGGAAGTTAGAAGCATTCTCAGACATGCATGGTCGTATCGTTTGTCTGGGTTGATTGTTGTAGTCTCACATGATCATCCATATATAGACCATCTGGGCAGAAGGAGAATGGGAGTGGGGAAATGGCACTGACAATGTGACTAGGAAATGCCAGATGGTCAGAGACATGATGCAGTGAGGACTGAGGTGATTGTCTGGGACAAGGGAGCACGTGCTTGCTGGAAGCTTATAGGAGTTGATGATCGCTCCAGCATAGTCCTTCAAGGTTTCCTTCTCCTGGTTTTGTTGAAGTGGGAGAGACACATGTTACTAAACATAGGGAACACAATATACAAAAGTCGTCCTGCGCATGAGATTTTTTGGATTGAACAGGGTTTATGAGATTTCAGATTTGAATCTTGTGAATCTTGAACTACACCCACAGACTCTCTCTCAAGAATAGCTCACATTATTCGAATTCTAATATAGTATTCTAGATACTTATTTCATCAGGGTTTTTCTTCTAATGTTTTGTACCCTCACAAGTTAATCCAAATGGGCTGCTTTCCAGTAAAGACCCAGCAAGGATTTCTTAGTTACAGAGGATGGAATTGCAGGGCGGATTTTTTCCACCAGGCTGAGGCTGGCACCTTACACGTAAGGTACCTTCGACAGGAGGAACTTAGGGTTTGTAAGGTTCCTCCTCTTTTGAGCCGTCCGATTAAGAGGATCCCAGCCAGTGAAATCTTTTCCGTTTTATTACGCAGAGTGAGGCCCTCACCCTACACATAATCTTGGGGGTTTGGGGGGTGCTTTCTATAGTAGGACGCAGGATAAGATGATTGTGAACTGAGGCTGCTATGCCGAGCTTCAGTTGTCAAAGACAGTTAAAATTAGAGTGTGAAACTTAACAGTGAAAATCCAATTCACTTGCATAAGGATGCCGCCATAAGGATAGGGATGGCGTTATTGTAGAGTGAGGCCCCACGGCCTCCTGCGTAAAGAAACAGAAAAGATTTCGATTGCTGGGATTCTCTTACTCGGATGGCTCAAAAGAGGAGGAACCTTACAACCTGTAAGATGCCTCGAGAGGACAGGATGGTTGGGTGCAAAGTGCCATCCTCACCCTGGCGGAAAAATCCAACCCCCTGAGGTTCCATCAGTCCATCTCTCTAACTAAGAAATCCTTGGCAGACCTAAATTCTAATCCTTGCCGGATCTTTACGAATGCTTGTATCGATAATTCAGAATGCCACTGGAAATTATGGCCATATTCCGCTCCTGGAATGAAGGAATGATCCAACGGTCAACCCTTATCTTTTATGCGGATGTGAGTCGTGACATGTGACTCAGTTCCTTTCTTTATACTTTTCTTCCTCTCTATCTCACGGTATAACCCATTTTTAGATCTACATTATTGCCTTATAATTTGGTATAGCGAGTTCGCAAAACATTTTCAAATACTGGAGATGAAAATGTTTCCTTTAACCAGCACATTTATTAAACTACTGAAGCGGATTGACTTTCTCTCATCCTGGATGGTGACCACTCATAAATGCTGTAGCTAATTGACTGGGTGGAGATGGCATCAGATGTCAGCGACATTGAAGGAAGAGCCCAGGAGAGATGGTCGGTGTATTCAAAGGATGATGAGGAAGTACTATCAGCTTTCATCAGTCAACAAAAGTACGCTTCCACTCCCACACACGTTGTCCACATTGTACGATGTAAACCAAAACCTTCAAAACTTTATTCGTGGGTGATAAGGTCACTAAACAAAGACCTTGGCTTTGCAGAAAGGAAAAGTATCTAAAGAGGTTTTCCAAACAGTCCCACATATTTTCACTCTCAGAAGAGCTTGCTGTTCCTTCCACATCATCACTTCACAGCACCACAGTGGCCGTGGAAGAGCACCCATGCCAGTACCAGGACATCACACCCCTACCTCTGGGTGGGGAAATACAACTCCCTACGTCATGTGGAGAGAGTGTGATTGCCATATCCAGTGGAGAGCTTTTTGGAGGAAGTCTTTGAACATTTGCCCTTTCCATTAGTCGAGTGCTGTCATTCTGATCCATGGAAACAAGTCCATGTAGGGGTAAGCTTTTTTACAAAGGTGGAACTTAAACTCTGGTAAGATGCTTTCGTGAAGCACCACTTCCCCAGGATAAAGCTCAGTCCAATGATGATAGCAAATCAGTCTGCAATCAGCAGACCCAACATTGAATTCTCTCTCTTCTCTATCTTAAGTTTCATAAAGCCTACATTTCATCCTACGCAAGATGCTTTTATTTGAGTCCTACATATGCTAGTCAATACCAGTGTAGTTCTTTTGCCTTGAAAGGACGCAAGTAAACAGGGATGAAGTTACATTACAGATGAACTGCGTAAGGATAATACATGCAAGAAAAGCTACAGCTTCCAAACTTGTAACAGGCCCAGTTGAAGTAGCAACATCTATACAGACTGAGTGACACAAAGACACTGTAGCCACACATAACCCCTTCCGCCCTACTAGCTTCTAACCAACAACACAGGGAATAAATCCGCCGCGGCACGAACTCTACCTCTATATGTGGAAGTGGATGCCCCCAATGACGCATGGATTTGGAAGAACAGTCAACTGCTTATATACATGATTCAAGAAATCAGAACCTTCCAAATATAGAATCCACTGCAAGAATGTACACCAATTGATGCGTGTGATCCTTCTTCCAAATGACTTTCACTAGCTAACAAACTAAGAACTGGCTAGTGATTCTTTCACAACAAACAGAATCACGTGCTCTCAAATCATGCGCCTGACTGCACATCCACATGTCGATGTACAGTCACAGTCTCTGGAGTGTAAGACACTTGTGTCGAGCTGTAAGGGACTGAGCTGTAGCCTGCCTGTGCCTCAGGCTGCAGTGTAGGCAGGGCTTGAGAGCCCACAGGCACTGGCAAAATAGGGGGAGGTGAAACTGTTGGTAAGACAACCATACCAGATAATCCCGGTGACCCCACGGCCAGGGAAGCAGACGTAACTGTTGAAGGTGGAGCAGCCCCCACAGGGGCAGCAGGGGGAATAGGGATCTTATCATCTCTCCTCACGTGCTTGACACTTGGGGTAACATCATTCATCCTGGAAAGTGGGACTGCAAGGCCAGGACCAAAGACCACACCACGCAGGACCGTACCACTGTTCCCCACCCGCACAGTCAAAAGGTAGCCAGCATCAAATGACCCATCCAGCACACCACTCACTTGCTGCCCAATCAGTGCCATATCAACAGCGGCAGGAGCAACCGCCTCACCTTTCCTCTTCCTCTGCCTTTTGGGTTTTGAATCTGGTTTCTGGGCTGTAATTCCATCACCGCCACTTTCACCCGCTAGTGCCGCTTGTGCAGCCAAGGTTTCACTCTTCCGTGGCCGACCACGCTTCCGTTTAATCGGTTGTTCACCAGGTGCAGCCTCAGCTTCCATATCAGATTTGCTTTTCCTAGGTTTTCTCTGGGGTGCGGCCGGATCAATTAAACCCTTCGCAACCATTTCATTGTGTTCCTTTTGTGCCTGCTCAAAATACTGTGCCTTATCTTGGTCAGGTGTATTCACCCACTTTTGGCCTACAATTCGTGCAACCTCATGCCCAGTCACACTCTCAAACTCATCCTTGATTGATGGTCTAACTTTAACAGCAAAAATGTTGTAGGCCCGGAGCTTGACTAACTTGCCAAAGCGGGCTTTCCTCTTCTTTTCAGCATTTACGCTCACAGCAACAAGGTCTTCTGCTTGCTGCACCTGCTCCATGTCCTCAGTCCCCTGCTAGATCCCCCTATGGTTAAGATCCAAAGCTTGTGGAGTAGTCAAAAACAGACAAACTTAAAATAGCGCAAAAAAAGGTTCCCTTGTGATGGCACATGCAGAGTGATCATATTTACTCGAAAACTATAAATTAGAAAAGGTCCCAAAAACACCATCACTTTACATCTGCAATGTACTCCCTAAAAGGGAGTGCCATAATGCACAAAATTGCGATATGAAAAATAAGGAGTGCATATCAAAGCACAATAACTTCACATCCCCACAAGCAGCCTGGATGAGCCAGCTTTGTTTTGTCCAGGGTCATAAAACCCCTCTCTTTGAAAGAATCCACATAACACCTCCCACCAATGCCAGCCAAGCTAGTGTTTATCTCCAAACACACTCCCCTTACTTGTCCAGCTGAAGCACACATTTGGTATTGACTGGCCTATAACAGCTACTTTCTGTTTCTATTGCAATCAGCTATCAACCGGCCACAAGTATCTTTAAGGCCAAGGTAGTTGGTGCAAAAAAAAACACACTTTCCTTCCTTATAAAGGACAGTAGACAATCCAGAGTATATTGCAGTTTACACAGTGAAGAAGAGTAATGGCATAACAGAGAAAACTTACCAGAATGTTGCCTTCCTCTTCATTGTGATCGTCTTGTTGCTGTCCAGCAACATCCGGATTACTTTCGTCAGGCTCCTCCCTGCGCTCCATTGAAAATCGACCCTGAGATAAGAATGGGAGATTATCCAAAAGGAGAAAGCCTATGAGACACATGCATACTGAAGCAACAAGAGGTTACTTTTCCACTTTTTTTTAGAAAGCTTTGATGTACATTGGAAAGAACTCTAGATCCATGGGGGATATTTACCATAATAACCTCTTTTAACTAAGAACAATCTTAAAAGGTGTGTACCTAGATTCCAGGAGTATAATAGTGCTTTGACTGCTACCAATGTAGATAAAAATGAGTAACAGGCAATGCCAAAATCGAGCAAGCAAATGAAAGACATGACTGCTTCTCCAACTTCTCCAACCGTGACCTCTACAACAAGTGAGAGTGATAGAGAAGGTAAAGTCCTTAAATATGCACCAAGTGCAGCCATTAGACCCAAGACTGCAGTTGAGGAAACAGCGTTTATAAGACCCTGGAAATAGTTCCAGAGAGGGACAAAGTTTAATGGAACAAAGAGGAAGTGTGCAATACAAGGGTCTGTTACTCATTCAAGCAGGTCTTAAATACATCAGTACAATATAAAGATAAAGCCCTCAACGTACACCCTATTAAGACAGATAGGGAGGAAAGTGATAGAGGGAACATATGCAGGCCTCAATCATAGGAGCTATCAGAGCATTATTTGTGACTCAGGAGCCAAATACTGGCTCCGGAAAATAAAATGCAGGATGTAATATTGGTTTTACAGTCCCCATCTGGCATGCCTTTATTAGAAGGCTCATGAAAGTACTTTTAAGCATTCTGTTCGTGGCCTTGTCATCAGGGACTTTAACAAGCAACAACAGGAAAAGAGATACATTGTAATATGATGCCTAGTATTCTGCCTGTCTTGTCGCATGTCTTACTGCCTGTCATCGATACACTGACCCGAGTGCTCTTATCGGCCTCAATATGTGATATCTGCCTGCACAGAAGACTAAGACACAGGACAATAAGCCTATACTATCGAGTGTACTTCATCGCAAGTTTGCAAACAAACATAGGAAGAGTTTACAAGGCTTTAATAAACCACACTAACTACCTGAACAGATGGCTCCGCCATGAAGCCTCCCGCTAGAGATAAAACTAAGACCAAAACTGGTGAACATTACAGCGGAAGTAAACACGACACCTTTTCTGCCCAAATGAGACCGACAGCAGAATAGAAAACAAGCTCTTACCCAAAAAAAAATATCCTCGAGAAAAACACCAGTAGCGGTCATGGAAAGAATAGTCAGCCACACAAAGCAAAATAGGTGTAGACGCAAAATGGACAAGGCTCCACGTGTTAGGGTGAGAAAGAGAAGCAAACGAGTGACATCAGAGATAACTTCCCTAAACATCGTTAAACTCCATGTGTGGCTTAGAAAGACACGGGCATGAACTGCACCTCCAAAAGCGCAGTCTAGGTGAAAGGATGACAGCATTCAAAACCACGAGAGAGAAAGATGGCTTCAAGAGAGTTGGAGGAGGGGAGGGGAGCGGGGCTTACCGCTCTTTGAGCAGAAATAAGTGTCGACAAAAGGGGAAACCAGGAAGGAGGACTGTACAGGAACCAGCAGCCTCAACAAATGGAGGGCCTGAGACCCAAAAGACAGTAGAAGCACAAAAAATGTCGAAGGGAAACAACAAAAGAAACCAAAGCGTCTACATCAGAGCACTTCGGATTGATCGAAAGTGAAAAACTAGCAACAATGACCAAAAACAGAGGGGTTGGAAGTACAGGTAGCAAACCCAACCAGGACGGCACAAGCCAAAACATCAATCTCAGGGAACGAGGACGACACTAGATCGTGTTCTGAGTTGGGTCTTTTGGCTGCATGACAAGAGTAAACAAAACAATATGTGGAGACAGGGGACATCACAAATAGAGAAGAACAAACATCACACCTGTCGCCATGAGCACTAACACCACGGCAATCACTGAGACCAGCTAAGCTTCAGTGTACACCAACGATAAAACTTAGAGGCGATAACACATTGAGGGCGAACCGGGAACCTGGAAATGGGAATCCAGTCATCCACGCAGCGCCTAGAAAACTAGGAAAAGTGAGATTGTCCACAACAGTCAAAGCAGCTAAAGCTTCTGAAACTATGCTACCCCTCCAAGTGTCTATCTCTGATGCCCATGGCAGTCTAGCTTGAGTGCGTGGGGGAGAGAGACACAAGGAATTCAAAAGTTTGAAAAGAGGGGCGGACCGTTACCGCCCGCCAGTTGAAGGTCCCCACCGTCCAGGCTCTCGCTTATTAGAGAGACTGGGGCATGCCAGTCGTGGTCGCTGTTTCTCTCTGTGACCAAACACTTTGCTCACAAACAGAAGCTATGGGGGGTACGCTTGGCCCAGGGTTTGATTACGAGGGTTAAGCCCCCAGGCTACCTAATAGCACTACTCTGGAGACGATGATAAAAGCTCTCTCCGCGAAATCTCAGAGACAATATGGCTATGGCCTAAGTAGGTGTGCCTGTTTGCGCAACTCGTATGTTTGGTACTATTTCTCGCTACCACCCCTCCACGATCATCCCACTGCCACCAACGGGGGTTCCAAAAATGAAAGGCGCAGTGGGAGCCTCGTCCAAATTGCTCCGCGAGGGCCCCTGCCCATTGCCTGCGCGCCACATCGCACGCGCACACCGTATTACCAGGTCACCTGCAGTACACGCCAGCCTTTTGTTGAGATTCTTCTTTATGCCGCGCACACCCCTCAGGTATTTTTGGGGTTAGGTACACGAGGCGCGCCTCCTTCCATCCCCGCCGTCAACGCGCTCGGCGCGACGATGGCCATTGCCTACCTGCACCCCCAGCTTTGGATTCCTACGCGCCCATACCATCTGCGCCCCCGTCAGCGCCATCATTGCCCCCCCCCAATCATCCCTGTCCATTGCCCACTGCACATCGTGCACCCCCCCCCACACAAATTAATCTACACACATGTCGGGTCCCGTTTTTCTGACCTTCCCAAACTCCCCAAATGAATTGGGGGGTACAGAGTCGGGTTGCCTGACCTTCCCAAGCTGCCAAATGAATTGGGGTACATAGTTTGCAGCATTTTGATGTTCCGCATGCGACCATCGAATTCGCTCTGTTCTGTTGTGTTATGTTACGGTATATGAAGTAGTGCAGGATAGTTAAATGAACTAGTGCGGCCTGTGTCGCTGACACATACTGTAGGAAATGAATTGTCAAGATTCCAGAAGAAACCCCAATTTGCTATTTGTCATGAGTTTATGGGGATCAAAAATACTTGAAATTCAATATCTCTCACACCGCAGGTCCAAAACTTATGAAACCACCTCGATGCACCCAGGGCTTTTCAGCGATATTAACGGAGCCCTTGCGGTTTGGGAGATCTCAACGACGGAACAAAACAAACCAAGTACATTGCTTAAGTAATAGGTAGAGCTTAGCCTCGAAAGCCGGGTCAGCGGCAACTTGATTGCATGAGGCTTGCTGGACCCTCACATATTTGGGTCAACATCCCACTCACAACAGAGTCAACAACTGCCCAAAAGAAAATAGCAAAAACTAACTTTGTTTTTGTTTTTCAGTATATTTAATGTGGAGCAAATTAACTATACCCCTTTTACTCTCTTTTTTTGAAAAAAAAGAAACGCGGCGAGCTACTACTCCCAAATCAGGCCTTAACTTCCCTTAACTTCCTACAGATAGAGTTTTTTTGCCCTTAAAAGTTTTTACCACTATCTAATAAAACCAGGCTACGCACCTACCAGATTACCTCCAGTCAGCTTGAACCTTACAAAACCATTGCTACTTAGGAATTTGAAAACCTGCAATGTCAAGTTTGACCATGAAATCGCAGTGTGGGGTTAAGATTTTGTTGGGCCCTCCACACCCATTGCCAGATCCTATTCTAAGCTATGCAAGCATGTGAGAAATTTCTTGCCAAATGGCCATGTTTTGCTGCCTTGTATGTGTTCTTTGGGGGATTTGAACTCCTGTGGGACCTTGCCACACGGCCCCGAGATATTAAAAGCAAGGGGTTACCTATGGAAACGTTAGGGATTCACTATGTGGTTCGTTCGCAGTTCCTGGAAATCTCTACTGGTGCAAGTAATAAGGTAGACGAACCCTAAATAGACAGTTTAGCTAGTTCGCATGGATAGAAAGATAAAAAAAAGAATGAGAACATTTTTCATGGACTAGCAAATCAAAAAGAAATACGATGTAATTTGTTTAATGAATTACAGTAAAGATATGAAATTGATATGATTTTGCAAAGTCTAGTACTACTAGACACTTATTTGTGACACATAGGACCCCCCAAAAGTGCACAACAATTATCCTATTATGGTTATTGTGTCATCCAATTACAAATTTATGTGGTCCTAAAGTGGACATCAAGTTAGTCTATTATGAATTAAAATCGACCAAAGGACATAAGCGGACATGAATGCGGCAGCAAACCAGAATACCACACCGCACGTCACAAATGTCTCGACTCATGACCCAATGTTACTTAGAACTGATTGCATACATGCCTCCTGATTGCCCTAGTACCAACGTCATAATATGTTAGAAAGACATTGATATGCGTTCCCTAAATATTTCCGCGTGGTCTCATGAAGATTTGGAGCCCAGGCTATGCATTCCATAATGTGACAGCGAGCTTTGCCATACATTGTTTTTTTACCATACATGTCATCTCCCCACGGTAAATTTGAACTTTGAAATCACTATAACGAATATGTTTAATCACTAAAGGTGATATGAATAATTAGTTAATCTGACATTAGGTATTAATCAGTTTCTCTTTAACGGACCTCCTGGCCTACTGACCTATAAATCCCAATTATTGATGTTTATGTAACCCTATGTCACATATAAGACTCACTTTGGTCCCCAGTTACTTGGTGTCACTTTAAGGTCAAAGCATGCCACTTTTTGATACAAAAATAGGTCTCCATTTAAGGTCACTTCCCATTTTAGGTTCATCTACCTTAATTTGCAGGCATATAGGCTCCAAAACAGTTGGACCTACTAGGGTCTTAAATTTTAAATCTTTTGCCATTTGATTCTAGATTTTTTCTACATGATATTCATGAGGTTCATATGAACTCGTGCTCTCACTCGGATCTGTAAAATCTAGGATATACATACTTTCTTTTGATGGAAGGGTCACATCGGGCAGACAAACCTTCTTGGCCACGGGCGGCTACACTTGCATGTGCCATGCGTGTGGTCAACGTTACGTGGCCCCTATGCTACAATTCGATTTTGTGACCCTAGTGATTTTTAGAAAAAATTAGAGGTTTGAGTTTTGCTCCAAAATGTATGCTGTCAATTTAATAGGGCCCACGCCCAAAAGGGGGCAATAGCCGTAAGGCGAAGTGGCTCTTAGTTACGCCGGTCCATCTGACCGGAGTCTTCTCTCCTGATTTCAATTTAGGGTGTGGGCCATGTTGTCAACAACTTTATTGCTTTATGAACCATTTCCTTTCGATAAAATTTTGAAAAGATAGCCTCATCTTTCTTATAGGTCTCGAAACCTGATTCAGATTGCTTATGAAGTTAAGAGTTAATTATAGTGAGAGGAGAAAATAACATCTTGAACACTGCCCAAGGAAAGGGGGACAGGATCCAAACCTAGCAAAATACTAGAATCACCTAAGTGTTGCTCCAAAGTTTCTTATAATAGAAAAATAAAAGTAAAAATAGCAATATTAGGCTGTTAAATCTACGCACTCACACGCCTACGGTTTAGTGGTGGGTAGTAAGCTGGAAAGTTTAGTGGTTAGCTATCCCAAGGGCGTACCCCTGCGGAGGTGCGGACGCATTTACAAAGTTGGGGCTACAAGCAAGCGACCAAACTTACATACATAAGGTGGTTGTAGAGCTGGGATTCGAAGACATTGTGGAAAATTTGCAATGAATTTGGAAAATGTTTGGCTTTGGACAGATGCATGCATGAAGCTGGGATAATATGAGAACTCGTCTATCATCGATTGGAGTATCAAGTGCAGCATTAAGGAACAAACACATTCACTGTGTCGCGCACCTCACTTCGGTAAGCTCCCCTTCAAGTCATAGTTACTCGCTTTAATGCGCGCGCCTGACTCCCAACCTGGCCGCCGGGCCAACTTGGAGCTTCGGCTGCTCACCGGGACATAACGGTCCCCCCTTCGCTTCCCACTAAACCCTCCACCTATTTGGGCCTAGAGGAATTCCCTTTGGTAGATGGCAGTCCGGAACAGCTCCCCACTCTTTGGTCGCTTTCCGGCTCGCTCGCTTACTCACTAGTTTTTGGTCACCAACGGGCTTGCACCGTTCTCGGGGTTACTACTCCCTATATATACTTCTGTAGCTGTCCGCGGGGGTTTCACAACCAGCCATGCCATTTTATGGCGAACCACCACGAAAACCCTCGACTCCCGGTGATGAGTCGCGGTGAGTCTTGGCCCGCTCACCACGGCCCCTATGGACCGTGATGAGTCCCAAGACTCCCCACGACTCCCACCACGAGGTCTCCGCCCCCATGGTGAGTCCTATGCCACCCCCACTAAGTCCCGCTAAGCTACCACCACCCCTTGTGGAGCCACCCCCACCGCAACCCGGTGTGCGGGGCTCCACCTAGTGAGCGCCTCCGCTTCCCTGAGTGCCTTGGGCACTCAAGGGTGCTTCAGCCCCCCATACCTATCACTGCCGCTGCCCCCACCACAGGGGCAGCCCCTCATGTGTCCCGACCCCCTGCCCTCAAGGCAAAGGGCCGCGACACACACCCCTACCAACAGGGAGTCGATGTCCTCATCGACTTATCCATTTTGTAGAAACGAACATCCAAGTTGTGGCGTCCCACATCAAGGAGTTTGTTTCCGTACCATGGCATCCCATGGCAAGAACCAAACCCCACACTTGACTCTATTCTCCACTAGCTAGTTCGGCCGACTTCCTCCAAGTCCCGGCCAAGGGTGGAGCCTCTCCAGCTCCTCCCAGTGCACTCTTCTTGGCCTACTTCAAGGCCAAGGAACGATCCTCCCCGAGGATCGAATCGCCTTACTGCAACAACATTGCTTGTGATCGCTCATGATGCCGCTTTTGGCATCACCTTGAGCAAGGGTTCACCTGGAACCCTCTTTGACTAGGAAGATAACCTTGAACCAACCGTGCGCCCCAATCACTGCAATTGGGTCCGCCTTGGAATGTTGGCCTGAGGTACGGGAACACGCCGAAGCCGCACTACGACTTCGTCCCGAGGCTACACGATTATAGTACGTGAACGGAAGCACGTAGCTTCCGCATTAGCCCGCACTACAAGGCAACCCCCTCGGTAGCGCAGTTATAGTACACGCACGCGCCAGGTGCGCACTAGCACGTGAACTCCCAAAGAAGGCGCAAGTTTCCTTGCCCCTTGGATGGGGGTCACCCGATTTCGGCACTACGCAAACACACGATTAACCCAATCTACCTCTCCCACTTTTATAAACTAGCATGCATTCTACACACTAGCCAACCATACCATGCATCACCATTCCAAACAAAATATAACGCATAACATTTGGAATCCATTTCATTTATAGCACATTTTGTACAATACAAGTTTTTGCAATCGGATTCCTAAGCTAGCTAAACCGGGCTAAGCATGCATTTCCTCCCTCACGCTCCAAGGTTGATGTCCCCATCAACGTTTCTTCCGCTTTTGAGGTCGCCCTTCGAAAGCTGCAACCGCCTCGGACGCGTTTCCCATTTCTGAGGCAAGCACCCAAGATGCCTCCACATGATGATAGCCCTTCCATTTGACGAGATACTCCGTTTCTCGGTTCTTGAACCTCCTCGACTTAAGTATTGCCTCCACCTCGTACTCAGGTTCATTTTCATGATCCAACAACATAGGTGGCGGACGCAACACTTGATGCCGATTCGGACGTGCTTCATCTTTGAAGTAAGGCTTCAAAAGGGAGACATGGAATACTGGGTGCACCTTGCTGTTTGCCGGCAACTCCAATTCATACACATCCTCATTCATAACCTTCCGAATGCGAAAGGGACCCGCATACGGAGGTACGAACTTCGGACTCACTTCCGGAGGTAGTCGGAAATTCTTGATGTTCAACCAGACCTCTGTGCCTGCCTCAAACTTCACTTCCCTCCGCTTCCGATTCACCTGCCTTTCATACCGTTTCCTAGCTTTGGCGATGTTGTACTTTGCGAGCTTCAACAAACGCTCGCGTTCTTCCAGTACCGCCGCTACTGCCGGTTCCTTAACGTCCTGGGCAGCCCAACTTGTCGGCACCAGAGGTGCTTTTCCATAGACCAATACGAAAGGGGAAACTCCCGTTGTGGAGTGTTCTGTGTTATTATAACAGAACTCTGCCACGTCTAAGTGTTCCACCCAGTCTGTTTGGTCTGCCAACACATAATTCCGCAAGATCTGCTTCACTACGGAATTCACTCTTTCTGTTTGGCCGTCGGTCGTAGGTCGGAAGGCGGTGCTCATCTTCAGCCTCGTCCCCATCTTCTTCCAAAGTGCCCTCCAAAATTTACTCGTAAACTTTGGATCGCGGTCCGAGACAATATCCTTCGGGACTCCATGATGCTTTAAGACGTGGGCGAAGTAAAGTCGCCCTGTCTCTTGCGCCGTTGCCGTCTCCTTGGTGGGGATGAAATGGCCCATTTTACTGAACCTATCCACCACCACCATGATTGCATCGAATCCTTTTGACAGCGGCATAGCAGTCATGAAATCCATCGAGACGCTTTCCCAAGTCCCCTCTGGAATCGGCAAGGGTTGTAACAGCCCCGCTTGCTTTTTGTACTCGCTCCGGTTTTGTTGGCATGTGGTGCATGTCTTGACATACTCCTCTGCCTCCTCCCTCAGTTTGGGCCAGAAATACTCTTTCTTCAAGAGTGCCGCAGTGCGCTTGGCTCCGCCGTGGCCCGCAAGCGGGCTATCATGGCATTCTCTCAAGAGGCTATCTCTGATCCCTCCCTTCGGCACGTAGAGACGCTTTTGCTTATACCGGAGCAACCCATTTTGCAAGTGGAACTGCGATTTAACCCCCATTCTCAAGTCCTGCATCACGGACTTTGCCAGCTCATCCTTCCGGCAAGCCTTCCGGATCTTCCTTTGGAGCGCCGTCTCGCCCTTGTACACCAACAAGAGCTGCTGCTTTCTACTTAAAGCATCGGCCACCACGTTGTCTCGTCCCGGTTTGTACTGGATATCCACGTCGAACACCGCCAAAGTATCTTGCCACCTAAGTTGTTTTGGGGACAACTTGGGCTGCGTGGCAAAATACTTCACCGTGACATTGTCCGTGAACACCTTCACTGGGTTGGAACCAACATAGTGGCGCCAAAGCTCAAGACAGTGCACCACCGCCTTCATCTCTTTCTCGTGCGTCGGCCACCGTCGCTCCACTTCATTCAGTTTCTTACTTTCGTAAGCCACTGGACGTCCATCTTGCATCAGTACACCCCCAATCGCGAAGTCCGACGCATCTGTATGTATCTCGAACGGACGATCGAACTCCGGGATTTTCAAGACTGGAGCTTCCGCCATCCGCTGCTTCAATTCAGCAAAAGCTTGGCCACAAAAGGTGTTCCATGCCCAGACTTTAGATTTACACAGAAGGTCCGACAGCGGCCCCGCGATCTTGGCGAAATTTCTCACATACTTCCGGTAATAGGAGGCGAGTCCTAGGAAGGAACGCACTCCCGGGACCGAAGTCGGAGGCTCCCAGTCCAAGATCGCCCTCACCTTTCTGTCATCCATTTTGATCCCATCCTGTGTAATCACATGCCCCAAGAACTCCACTTTCGTGACCCCGAATTCGCACTTTGAAGCTTTGGCATACAGCTTCCCTTCTCGCAATTTTTGGAACACCCTTTTGAGGTGCTCCTCCTTTGTTTTCGAGTACACCAAGATGTCGTCGATGTACACGATCACAAAGTCATCCAACCACTCCTGAAAAAGGTTGTTCATCAGCGTGCTAAATGTCGCTAGTGCATTGGTGAGCCCAAAAGGCATCACCAAGAACTCATATGAACCATACCTTGTCTTGCACGCGGTCTTCTCCTCATCTCCTTCCGCCACCTGAATTTGATGATAGCTGGAGCGCAAGTCGATCCGGCTGAAATACTTCGCTCCTGCCAACCGATCGAAGAGGTCGTTGATCCTTGGCAAAGGGTACCGGTTTTTGATAGTCACCTTATTCAGAGCCCTGTAATCGACACACATCCGCAGCGTCCCATCCTTCTTGTCTGCGAATAGCACCGGGGCTCCGTAAGGTGACTTACTCGGCCGGATGTACCCCTTTGACATTAGATCCTTGAGCTGAGTCTTCAGCTCGACCAACTCCCTGTGGCTCAACCGGTAGGGTGCCTTGGCAGGCGGTTCCGTTCCCGGTATCACCTCAATCTTGTGGTCAACTCCTCTTCGCGGTGGCAAGCCGCTTGGTAAATCCTTCGGCATCACATCCTGGTATTTCTCCAAAATCCCCTTGATCCAATCTGAGCTCGGCTCCCCATCGCCTTCTCCCTTCACTTCTCTAAAGTAAAGCAAAAACTGGGGTTCGTGTGCCTCCTCCACGGCCCACTCCCTTGCTGACAGAAGGTTTATTCGCCCTCCCATGGATTTGGGCGTTTCCGACACTCGTAAGACCTTGCCACCATTCCCACATGGCAGCGTGACTACTCTCTTGCGGCCATCTATGACCGCTCCGGATTTGCTCAAAAATGTCATCCCCAAAATGAGATCTACTCCATCAATCTTGCAGATGGTGAAGTTCTCACATCCCTCCCAACTCCCCAGTTGAAGAGGAACATCAAACGCCAACCTTGTCACCAACTGTGGTTCTCCTTTGGCAGAACGCACCTCAATAGAGGCCCCCACGTCACTTGTCGGGAGTCCCAGCTTTTGTGCCGTTGCCGGTGTCATGAAGGAGTGCGACACTCCTGTGTCCACCAACAACGACACATTAGTTCCGGATATTATCCCATCCTACAGAAAGTACACTTCTCTGGATTCAGACCCAGACCTCTCATCCTGTATCTGGCCAGACATAACTCCAATTTATGCAAGTGCTCATTCTTAGAGCTGTACACACTGAAATCATCCAAGAACACCTGCATGAAATCATCCAGATACTCATGAAAAGATTCACTTATCACTCTCTGAAAGGTTGCTGGTGCATTACAAAGTCCAAAGGGCATGACTTTGTATGCATAAGCACCCCAGTCTGTGATGAAAGCTGTCTTTCCTTGATCTTCTTCTGCCACTTGCACTTGATTATAACCACTGAAGCCATCCATGAATGAGTACATCTCATGGCCTGCCACAGTGTCCAATACTGCTTCTGTGAATGGTAAAGGGAAAGGATCTTTCTTCGTACAAGCATTCAGCTTCTTGTAGTTCACACAAACTCTTAATTTACCATTCTTCTTGGGAACTATTACAATGGGTGACAACCAAGTTGTATACTCTATTGGGTATATGAACTTAGCCTCAGCCAACTTCTTGATCTCTTCTCCAACCTTCTGTGCGTAGTTGGGATTCATTCTGTACCTTGCTTGCTTGATTGGTACTGACCCTGGTTCCAGTTCAATCTTATGCTGACAGATTTCAGGTGGTATCCCTTTTAGATCCTCATAGCTCCAAGCAAATGCATCTCTGTATTTGATGAACAAACTCTTAGCTTCTTCAAAGAATTCTGGTTCCAAATCAGCTCCTACCTTCACCATCCTCGGTTCCTCTTTAGTTCCCACATTCACTTCCCTCACTTGCTCATCAGCTGTGATTGTCCAACCAGTCACCACTTCATCCTGTAAACTCACAGTGGCCGGTTCCTCTAGGATTTCCATTTCTCCTTCTCTTTCTTCATAGAAATGTGATGGGTAACTACTGGTCTCCTCTTCATTTGGTGTTGCTGACACTACACCACAGCAGATACCTCTTAAACAACTTAGGCTTTCCAGCCGCATCTCTGCAACCTGCTCCCACTCTGGGTGTGCAGCAAACAGGATAGCTTCCTGCTCCTCATCCAGTCCTCCTCTCCAGTCATACTCTCTGACCCCTCGAGGTCTTCTCGTAGCAGGTAATCTACTAGATTTCTTTGTGGTAATTTGTATCTCGTGTATCCCATTATGCACAGTTAGTAACTGAGAATTCCAGTCATGGAATACCCTGGCCTGTTTCAGCCACGGACGTCCCAATAATAAGGAGTAAGCCTCCATGACTTCATCCATCTTCAACACAGTTATTGTGATCATAAAGATCATCTTCTGTATCTGTATCTTAACTCCTCTTATTAATCCCAATGGCTGTACACTTCTTTGATCTGCCATTGTTACTGTAAATGGGGCTGGTTTCATGTTACTTAGACCAAGCTTATTTCTTAATTGGTCTGTCATGATATTTACTCCAGAACCTCCATCTATCAGTACATCAGTTAGTTCTGTGCTTCCAATTCTCAATTGGATTACTGGCATAGAATCATCAAAGTCCATGACTGTTTTTCGCCCTTCCGGCCTCACATTATAACTGGTCACCTTGCTGTTCAGGTCTGTGTTTCCTGTCTCCTGGGCAATTCGATTGATTGCTTGATACAGCCTGTGCCTACAATAAGGTGCCACAGCTAATAGCTGTCCAATGGTAATTTCCACTTTGGACTGGCATATCACTTCAGCCAATGTCCCTTCCTTACCCTGCACTTCTGCAGCTTCCCTCTTTCCTTCTTCCTCACTGACTTCTTCTTCTCCTTCAGAGTCTGAGGAGTCTACCATGGGAATATCAGTACTCTTCTGCATTTCCCGTATGGTATCCGCCACTTCCTTGTGCAGTTCTTTCTCATCTCTCCAAGCCTCATCATCTTCAGGCACATCACTACCATCTTCATTATCATCAACTTCATCTTCCACTGGAGGTACTAATTTGGCTCTGCTTCTTGTTACTATCATTGTACTCACTTCCGGTACAATACATGGCCTAACCATGTGGGCTGCCACTACTGGGCCCTCATTCACAGGAGCTCTCATCTCATTTTGGTGTCTAATCCAGAATGAACATGCTGCCTTGCGATGTCCTGGCTGATTACAATAGTAACACAGTTCTTCACCATTGGGTCCTCGCCCTTGGTCTGCTCTTGGATTATTTCTGTAATCCTGATTCTCGGGCTGGTAATTCCCCCTTGGATTACCCTGATAGTTGCCTCTGGAATTTCCTTGGTAATTCCCTCTTGAATTACCTCTCCCTTCCATGCCATTGTTATAACCACCAGACCTACCATAGTGGTCCTGATCATTGTTTCTTCTTGGCTGGGGCTGCACCTGATGCACCCTTACTTGCCTAGGTTCTCTTGCTACTGTCCTTCTGTTGTAGTAACAATTCTCAGTAGAATGGTTATCCATTTTACAGATAGTACAGTGTTTCTCCTTCATGTGGCATTCTGTGGTGGTATGGCCTTCATTCTGGCACTTTGAACACCATACACCCTTCCTCCAATGTGTTGCAGCTTCTGTGGCATACTTCTTCAATATTTCTTCCAATCTTTTTTCATAGTTATCCCTCTTCAACTTCTCCTTTCTCTTACTCTTCCTTTTTAGTTCTTGCTCTTCTTCTTCATCTGACTCATCCTCAGAGTCCTCATCATCCCTTTTCTCTCTCCTGAGCATTCTCATTTGCTCAATTCTGTTTGCAGTTTCAAATGCCTCCTCCACTGTATTGTGGGGTAACATATCCACTTTCTTTTGCAACTCTGGTCTTAGTCCACTCACAAACCAAGTCTTCTGTAAACCTGATGCTGGTACTGCAGCCAGCTTTTTCATCATCAATTCCATTTTCTCCATATACTCTTCAACAGTTTCATGCTTCTTCTGCTTCAGCTGTTGTAAACTCCCATACACTTCATCCTCAGTTTTACTGGTCCTGAACCTATTTCGGAACGCTGTACTCTGGCCATTCCAGGTTAGGAAATGATTATCAGGGAATCTTGCATACCATTCACTGGCTTTCTTTATAAGTGAACAAAGAAACAATCTCATCTTGGCATCATCGCCATTCTCATTCTTCACTATACACATGTGCTCAAATTGGCTAATGTGTACATCGGGATCCCCTTTTCCTGAATATATTGGAAAATGTGGTTTTGCCCATGTTGGTTGTAACGCCATCTGTGGCCCTACCTTCTGCCCACTGACAGGTGCTGGCACCCTTGCTGGTGCTGGTCCTTCTGGACCTGTTGTTTTTGTGGTAGATCTTCCACCAAGTGGTGGCCCTTGAGCACTCCCTGCTACTGGCCCCACGATATTCACAGTATTCCCAGCTTCAGTTGCACTACTTCCCACACTCCCTGTCCCCCCAGAGCCAGATCCAGGCAGCCCGCCTGATCCCCCTGAGCCAACACCTTTGTTGGCCTGTGATCCAAGTGCTCCACCTGATCTAGGTCCAACGGGTTGGGATGTCCTGGTTGTAGTCTTAACCTCAGTTGTTGGGTCTACTTCTTCATACTCTTCCTCTTCCAATTTCTTCTTTCTGTTTTCATCCTCCAAGTTCTGCCCTTGGGTTTCTTCTTCACTCATGTAACTCAACTGCAATGGTGTTGGAGAGTCTGAACTCTCCGTTGGCTCTGCCACATCCTCCCCTCCTTCTTCACCTTCCGCTTCAGAAACTGGAGTTCCTGCTTTTGGTGTTCCATGCCAACTCTTATCAAAGATTTCTGTCAAATCTTTTATCCAGGGATGTACCTCAGATCTTTCACCTCGTGATTAATCTTCTTCCCGTACCAATTCCCTTAATTTTTCTTGCAAAGAAACAGAAGGAGTGGCATCCAACTCTAGTTCTTCCGGTATGGGTGATGTACTCTTTGATCTTAATGGTGTGAAGGTCCAGATGATTCCCCTATGTCTATTCCTCTCTCCCAAAGATACGGATAATTAGCTTTCAGATAGCTTTCTGTTTTCGCTGAATATCTCTGGCGTCTAGCTTCTCTTTCATCACTCATGTCCCATGTCTTTCATTTCTTTTAATTTGGCAACAACCAAAATTCTCTCCTGTAGTATCTCTCGTATATGCCTGGGTTTCTTTCCAGCTTCAATGTATCTCTGGCTATACTGGAAGTCTCCGTTACCATATAACCATATGGTAAACAAGTCTGAAAAGCTGTTCTTGGTGTAAGTTTGATCCACAAGATATCCTTTGGAATCCAATTCTTTACCAATACAAGCTCCTCATGCATATGAGTGTAAACATTCACTTTTCTTTCCTCCCAGCTTTCAAACTCTACCCGCTTAATGGATAGCAATGCTATCACATAAACCAATGTTGGTAACCAACGTGCTCTTCCTCTACAGGCCACCTGATAAATCTTTATCACTCCTTTCTCCAGACCCCATTCCGGATCAGCATCATGCACTCGCTTAAGAATATTTTCTTTACAACCGTCTGGCAATTCTAAGAACCTTTGAAAGAATTGTTTGGACAATCTGCAAGTGTAGAACATTGCCACAACAACTATAGACAATGTCTATAGTAGGATAGCAGAGTTACAGGAGGATGTAGACGGCCTGCAGACTCAAGTGGAGGACCTCACTTCAAATATCGACAAAAGAGTCTGTATACCTGAGGAACGGCTAATGGCTTCTTATTTACAAGCGAGAACTTTGGCTTTTCAGTCTTCTTCACAGGGGGTGCAGGAGATGCCAATGGTACAAGAGCCAATGCCACCAACACCACAACAAGTCACTGTGCCAGTAGCTGACCCTGTTGTTACTACAGCCACACCACAGCCACCACAGCCTGAGGTATGGGGGAATGCTGCTTTTAACCCACCTAAAACTCCAGCTGCAAGGGAGTACAGTCGGGCTATGATTATGCCCTTCAACCAAATTCCCATTGTGTTGGATTTAGCTTGGAAAGAATTTAGTCCTCCGCAGTCATTGGCACATTACTATCAAATCATGCGCATTTGGCTGCTAGTGGCCACTAGGACTAAAGTTCTTCCGAACAATCGACCAATTGAGGATCATCACTTTGCGCAGTACTGGCATGAGGCAAGTACCATGTTGAAGGAATTAATTGCCTTCCAAATTGTACATGGATTCATTTATACCAAGACCAAAGAGGTAGCAAGTATTGTCATGGGCTGCGGGTTATACTACGCTGCTTGTTTTCTGGTACGTTATCACATTGAGCAACAGAAGATGCAAACGCGCTTTCTGAATTATTCCAGTGCTGATCATTGGGTCTTACCTTCAGTGCCACCTCATATGTACCTATATGAGGCAAAAGTTATGATGCAAGAGGATTCTCAGATTCGTTCATGGTTTCATGCGGCCTGGAACAATTTGTCAACACAGAAATTCGGGCCTGACGATATTTTCTTTAAGGGACATGAGGCATGGAAATATTTGCACAATTCACAAGTCATTGGTACACCACTCACCTGGACAGACAAGGAGCTCAGGGTCTTCACCAATTTTGCAATTCAGCGCTTACAACAAGTTTTACAATTTAAACTTCCAGACATGGTGGGACAACATTGTATGCCCCGGAGAATTCCAGTTAAAGTTTGACAGTTAAAACACCTCAGGGGGGACGAGGATTCTGATACAATTGTTTCTTCAGTGGACTCTTTTGACATGGCAGAGGACTATGCAAGGCAGATGGCAGAAAAGAAGCGACGGGGGTCTCCTATGCCTGAAAGATTACCTCGATATCAGCCTCCAGAGGGACTGACATATCCAGGTAGTGTTCAATCATCTCCCTCAACCAGTGACAGAACACGGGCTCACACACGGAGTCCTTCACGAGACTCTCAACGTCACAAGGGTGCTTGCTCACAAATCCCAAACAGTAAACCGTGAGGACACGACTTTTTGAGAGGGGAAGGGGTAATGTTAGAGGACTGTCTGGGACTTAGACACTTTTACGGGATCTGTGGGGTACCCTTAAATTTTTACACAGACTGAGACCAACAAGAGCCTTAGGGGTGACAACAACACACTTTGGGGGGGGGGGGGGGGGGGGTTACACAGCCCGTCACAGTCCGACACAGCCCACACAGCTCGTCACAGTCCGACACAACCCGTCACAGCCGACACAGCCAGACACAGCCAGTCACAGCCAACACAGCTCGTCACAGTCCGACACAGCCTGTCACAGCCAACACAGCTCGTCATAGCCAACACAACCCGTCACAGTCCGACACAGCTTGTCACAGCCAACACAGCCCGTCACAGTCCAACACAGCCGACACAGCCAGACACAGCCGTCACAGCCAGTCACAGCTTGACACAGCTGACACAGTCCAACACAGTCGCACAGCCAGTCATAGCTTGACACAGCTGTCACGACCATAGGGAACGGATAGCAGGACAGGGAATGACTGTGGGGAACAACATCTGCGAATGGAACATGTTAGTTCACGGATGACGGTTAGTGAGGGAAACGGTTAGAACAACGGGTAGGAAGATAAAGCCAGGAGCGAGGACTGGAAAAGGATCAATTCTGGGGGGAGCACTTCTGGAGGGGGACTTCGAACATCACTGGGGGAAAAATGAGGCAGAGAGCGCATCTCTGAGGAGAAGGAGGGAGAGCACGGAGTAGGAGGAGGACGATCTATTGATGCTTGATGAATGCAAGCAGTAGAGTTGTAAGGTAGAGCAGATTAGAGACTCCATGGCTTCAGCCTGATATTTGATAGATATTAATCTGATACATACTTCATACTCACACTGTGTAGAGAGATCTGAGTGAAGCTGTGGAATGAATGGATGAGTTGGTGGAATCCGATAGATTGCTGAAGCAAACTGATACTTAATTACCAACAGTAAGGTAACTAGCTAACATGAATGCGGGAAGGAAAACAAATAGGAAACACCCCCATGATACACTAGTTGTAGGTCATGACTGATTGTTTTGAGCGGGCTGAGTGCTTAGAGATTTCCAACTCTTCTATCTTGGAGTTTCCGCCTCGGATAGCGAAGGGATGGGTGAGTAAAAGTCGCGCGACAGAAGCTTGGTCTAAGTAACATGAAACCAGCCCCATTTACAGTAACAATGGCAGATCAAAGGAGTGTACAGCCATTGGGATTGATAAGAGGAGTTAAGATACAGATACAGAAGATGATCTTTATGATCACAGTAACTGTGTTGAAGATGGATGAAGTCATGGAGGCTTACTCCTTATTATTGGGACGTCCGTGGCTGAAACAGGCCAGGGTATTCCATGACTGGAATTCTCAGTTACTAACAGTGCATAATGGGATGCACGAGATACAAATTACCACAAAGAAATCTAGTAGATTACCTGCTATGAGAAGACCTCGAGGGGTCAGAGAGTATGATTGGAGAGGAGGACTGGATGAGGAGCAGGAAGCTACCCTGTTTGCTGCATACCCAGAGTGGGAGCAGGTTGCAGAGATGCGGCTGGAAGGCCTAAGTTGTTTAAGAGGTATCTGTTGTGGTGCAACACCAATTGAAGAGGAAACCAGCAGTTACCCATCACATTTCTATGAAGAAAGAGAAGGAGGAATGGAAATCCTAGAGGAACCAGCCACTATGAGTTTACAGGATGAAGTGGTGACTGGTTGGACAATCACAGCTGATGAGCAGGTGAGGGAAGTGAATGTGGGAACTGAAGAGGAACCGAGGATGGTGAAGGTAGGAGCTGATTTGGAGCCAGAATTCTTTGAAGAAGCTAAGAGTTTGGTCATCAAATACAGAGATGTATTTGCTTGGAGCTATGAGGATCTAAAAGGGATACCACTTGAAATCTGTCAGCATAAGATTGAATTGGAACCAGGATCAGTACCAATCAAGCAGGCAAGGTACAAAATGAATCCCAACTATGCACAGAAGGTTGGAGAAGAGATCAAGAAGTTGGCTGAGGCTAAGTTTATATACCCAATAGAATATACAACTTGGTTGTCACCCATTGTGATAGTTCCCAAGAAGAATGGTAAACTAAGAGTTTGTGTGAACTACAAGAAGCTGAATGCTTGTACGAAGAAAGATCCTTTCCCTTTGCCATTCACAGAAGCAGTATTGGACATTGTGGCAGGCCATGAGATGTACTCATTCATGGATGGCTTCAGTGGTTATAATCAAGTGCAAGTGGCAGAAGAAGACCAAGGAAAGACAGCTTTTATCACAGACTGGGGTGCTTATGCGTACAAAGTCATGCCCTTTGGACTTTGTAATGCACCAGCAACCTTTCAGAGAGTGATAAGTGAATCTTTTCATGAATATCTGAATGATTTCATGCAGGTATTCTTGGATGATTTCAGTGTGTACAGCTCTAAGAATGAGCACTTGCATAAATTGGAGTTATGTCTGGCCAGATGCAGGATGAGAGGTCTGGGCCTGAATCTAGAGAAGTGTACTTTCTGTGTGAACTCAGGGGTGCCATTGGGACACATTGTGTGCAAGAAGGGACTTCTGGTGGATCCCAGGAAAATAGAGGCCATTAAAGCCTCTCCACCACCAGTGAATGTTAAGTGTCTAAGGAGATTCCTTGGGCAAACCAGTTATTACAGAAGATTTGTCAGACGGTATGCACAGATAGCAGCACCATTGAGCAAACTTCTGAAGAAATATGCAGTGTTTGCATGGACACCTGAATGTCAACAGGCTTTTGAGGAACTTACATTGTCAGTAACAACTACACCTGTGCTGATTAATCCTCACTGGTAGGAATTTATCAGTGATTAGGGAAGTCACTTCATTAATGAGACCATTGAATTATTGACTAAAGAGTTCATGATTGTGCATAGGAAGAGTACAACATATTACCCACAGGGTAATGGGCAGGCAGAGGCTACCAACAAAATACTATGTACTATCTTGGCTAAGATAGTCAATGCAAACAGAACGGATTGGGATACAAAGCTGCTGACAGCTTTGTGGTCATACAGAACTTCATATAAAGTCAACACTAAGTATACACCATTCCAATTAGTTTATGGTATGGAAGCTTTACTTCCAGTGGAATTCCTGTTACCTACCATGAGAACGGAATGGGGAAAGAGAATGGAATTGGAAGATTCAATTAAGGTCAGGAAACATGAATTATACCATGTGGAAGAAGTACGTGTTGATGCAGCTGATAACATGACCAGAATTCAGATGAAGAGAAAGGAACAGTTTGATGAAGGCAAGATAAAGACTTTTAAGACGGGAGATTTGGTTCTCTGGTTGCAGAAGAAGGGAAAGATTAAAGCTTCTAAGCTTAAATCACCATGGAAATGACCTTATGTCATACAGAAAATGTATGATAACAACACCGCCATGTTACAAACCATTAACAAAGAGATGCTGGGAAGAGTCAATGCCAATAAGTTGAAGGGGTACAGTGGTATCCATGACAAACCATTGCAGCATGATTTGCATGTTGAAACGCAAAAACAGTCACGGGCTGCGCCAGTGATACCAACAGAGTATGGAGCACTTGTCGCTAGACCGAGCGTATATGACGAGGGCGGGCAGTACCGGCGCGACAACATATCACAGCCCAGCACGGCGCGACACAGCATATCACAGCCCAGCACGGCGCAACACAGCCTATCACAGCCCAGCACAGCGTGTCACAGCCTATCACAGCTTACCACAATGCCACACAGCCTATCACAGCGTACCACAACCTACTAGGGTTACACAATCCATATGATCAGTGACAGGTGGACGTGGGTTAACATCCGGAGAGTGGCCAGCGGAAAAGTGGACAAAGGCACGTGTAAAAATGGACACGTGGACGCCAGGGCGAGACACACAGCTGGACATGGATTGCAAGGGCGACTGTCATCAAGGAAAAAGACAAAATTGGCCGTCAAAGTACCTACCCGACACATTAACTTATTATGGGCCCATTAATGCATACGGGGAAAGGGTAACGGAACCTTTAAAAGTACCGAAAAGCAAAATCCATGTCATATGTGCTATCCTAGTGGACAGTACAGAGTCGAAAATCCATGGAAGGAAATGAAATCTAAAATCCAGTCATAGCAGTTACATCCAATCAAAGGCCAGAAGCAGAATCAAGAAAATGGAGGAATTTTAAGCGCAAGAGTCGGCGTCGTTCCAAGTAACGGGCGTCACGACGGGACAGACCATCAATGCTATAGCTTTGAAGCTATGGAGGAACTAACAGACTATACGCTCGCGATACTACTTACGCAGTGGCACGGGGATAGAAGAACAGAGAGTATCTTTTCTCTTAATCGATGCTTGCAAGCCCCGCATGCTTACAAGAAATTACCCATAGCATTTTGTGGCAACCATACGTTTATGCTTTGTGCCCTGCAGGCATTTCTTCAATTGTTACAGCCAAAACCTTTCTGTGGGTCTAGAATGAAGAGAGTGAGAGGAATGGAAGAAATCAGGGTGAAGAGCACCACAATCCTGCAGAAACAAACGATTGCTACTCCACAGGCGGTACAGTTACTGAAGGAGCTGCGATTAGAAGGATTGCAAAGCAAAGATTGGACATTGCACCATAGGCAGTACATGTTACAATTCTTGCAGAACTTTGAGCCTAGGATAGGAGCAACAACGGTGAAGGGAGTTGAATTAGAAATTACTCCCCTATACCTACAGCAATTGTTTGAATTGCCATCAGGTCAGGTGCATGTGGAGGAGCACAGGGCAAGACTGCAAATAGGGGACTTATTCCAAGAAGGGAGTTTATTTAAAACTCAGGGTTATGCTTGTACCAAGGCCGTCTACCCAGGACTAAGGGAGGTAGGCCAGGTATTGAACGTTCTGTTTGCCATGAAACAGAACCAACAGTATTTGAGCAGATCCTTCACAGAGGAAGTTGGTCTTCTTATAGTTAGCAGTGGTAGGAATCTGTCAGGGCCAGTCGACATTCTAAGTGCTCGCATCTCGTGAGCACTACTTTCGCTCTTGGCCCTCTCCTAGCTGTTTTTTTTTCTCTTAATCATAGCTCTCCACATCATCCTCTTGGATGGATTTCTCTCCGTTAAAGTATTCAGGGTTCTTCCCTCACCGTCAGGTGTGTTTGCCTTATGGCCCCACTTGGGTTTATTTTTTCCCCTCACATAATAAAATGCAAGATAATTTTTGAAAATAAATAAATAAAAATGTACATTGACCTTTGACCGTGGGCCCCACACCATCCCACACATTACTAGACAATACATACTTGAACCTAAGACCTCTCCATTATAGCATCACTAAGTCATTTTGCACTAATCAACACACCTATTACACATATATGCACCACATGAGTGGTTTGATTGTATAACAAATTTTGAAATATAAAGATTTTGACACGTTTAGTCATAGTCATTTATATGATTATTAGTCATTTATACCATATAACATGACATCACAGCCACAGTCATGTAGTATACATAACTATGACATGTCATCCAGTCATAGACAAGAGTTACACATGTGTATAAGACATGTCATCCTATCCTAGACATACTCATGACTCTTAGTTATAAGAACCATGACATATCATCACATCCTAGACTTACACATAACTATTTTTCATATATTCCATCCGACGTCACCACGGTCAACCAGCGTTGACCTCGGGACCAGTCACATAGTTAGGTGGATGATTGCGGGCGAATAATTTATTCATTTCTAATTGCTTTCACGATTCTGTAGTCATGCGTTTACTCAGATGTGCCATGACGACGAGAAAGCCACGGTCATGAAACCTAGGTTCTCTTGTAGTGCATGCCCTGCTCATCTGTCTTTTTTTCAGCATTCACAAATCAATCTTTGGTGCTTGAGGACATTACAACACTCACATTGACTATTTCTACTCTTGAATGAGTTAGCTCATTGGATTTTTCATGGATTTCTGAAGTTTTTAGCTTTAGAGCTTTAAATCTTGACAGCTTTTGCTGGAATTTTCTCGATAGTCTTGTGACAGTGTGTCGCGGCCCTTTGCCTTGAGGGCAGGGGGTCGGGACACATGAGGGGCTGCCCCTGTGGTGGGGGCAGCGGCAGTGATAGGTATGGGGGGCTGAAGCACCCTTGAGTGCCCAAGGCACTCAGGGAAGCGGAGGCGCTCACTAGGTGGAGCCCCGCACACCGGGTTGCGGTGGGGGTGGCTCCACAAGGGGTGGTGGTAGCTTAGCGGGACTTAGTGGGGGTGGCATAGGACTCACCATGGGGGCGGAGACCTCGTGGTGGGAGTCGTGGGGAGTCTTGGGACTCATCACGGTCCATAGGGGCCGTGGTGAGCGGGCCAAGACTCACCGCGACTCATCACCGGGAGTCGAGGGTTTTCGTGGTGGTTCGCCATAAAATGGCATGGCTGGTTGTGAAACCCCCGCGGACAGCTACAGAAGTATATATAGGGAGTAGTAACCCCGAGAACGGTGCAAGCCCGTTGGTGACCAAAAACTAGTGAGTAAGCGAGCGAGCCGGAAAGCGACCAAAGAGTGGGGAGCTGTTCCGGACTGCCATCTACCAAAGGGAATTCCTCTAGGGCCAAATAGGTGGAGGGTTTAGTGGGAAGCAAAGGGGGGACCGTTATGTCCCGGTGAGCAGCCGAAGCTCCAAGTTGGCCCGGCGGCCAGGTTGGGAGTCAGGCGCGCACATCAAAGTGAGTAACTATGACTTGAAGGGGAGCTTACCGAAGTGAGGTGCGCGACACTTGGTATCAGAGCTTAGAGTTCAGTACGCGATCGTCCTTGGGATTGGCCTCATCATGGGGTCGGGCAAGCCGAAGCGAAAGCGGAACGGCCCAAAAGATGATGATCCCGGTGAGCCCGATGGGGGCGACGTGTCACCGAGGCGGCCGTTTGAGGAAGCGATGCATGTTTCCAAAAACGAGGCCGCTCAAGAGCGGGAGGAATCCGAGGAGTCGGAGCCCGAGGAATCCTTGAGAGCTCCGACAAACCAAGAGATGCCTCCCATGCCGGCAGCCTTTTGGGAAGGGTTGTTGGTGCAGTTTGGTGGGACGTTGAAAGACGTGTTGAAGGCGGCTAATGCCACTTCCACTAAGGCAAAGTTTAAGGTGAAGCCTAAGGAACCCGGCACCTTCGAGGGCGTCCGAAATCGGAAGGCACTCAACACCTGGCTCTTGGAGCTGGAGCAGTACTTCCGGGCGGCCAAGTTGAGTGACGAGGATCGCGTGGAAGTGGCTCCCACCTATTTGAGGGGCTATGCTCAACAATGGTGGCAGAAACGCCTTCACGACCGAGGTCCAAGTCCGGAAACCTTGAACTGGAGTGGGTTCAAGGAATTGATGAAGAGACAGTTTGTGCCCCTCAACGCGTCCTGGCTTGCCCGGGACAAGATGAGGAATTTGAAGCAAACAGATGACATTCGGGGGTATGTCCAGGCTTTCAATGTGCTGTTGCTTGAAGTCGCGGACATGGCAGAACCAGAAATGGTCTTCAACTTTGTGGCGGGACTGGCCCTATGGGCCAGGCGGAAGTTGGAGGAGAAGCCACGACTTTGAACGAGGCAATTGAGAGGGCTGAATGTTTCTCGGATGTCCCTAGGGGTGAGAGACAAGGCCGTACGGAGCTGAACCACAAGAAGACCCGGCGGGAAGGTGACTCCTTCCGACCGGAAAAGAAGTGGGATAGGCCACGCGGCGACAATGGCACGTGGAAATCGAAGGGAGGGCCTTCACACGTCAAGGCGGCACCCGGTGCTTCGAAAGGAAAAGCGGGTGGAGCGGCTTATGGCGGACAGAAGGCGACCTTTGATGTACTGTGTTTCAATTGCGGGGAGCCCGGACATGGCCAAGAAGTGCATGAAGCCCCGGCAATTGAACATGACTCGGGCGACCACGGAGCTGTCGGAAGATACCATCAGTTGCTTGGTGGAAGCGGTGGTCGCCAGGACTTGCAAGGGAGGTTTACTATTTCATGAGCAGAAACCATGAGCCATGAGCCATGAGCCGCATGAGCCGCATGAGCGGTGAGCCGAAGTCTAAGATACGCGGTTTTCATGAGCGGACTTCTCCAAATTTGGAAATGCGGCAGATTAAAAAAGTATTAAAATAATAGTTTTTAATTTGACATTGCTGTTTTTGGAAGTTCCAGATCCTAAAATGCGGCAAAGATATGTCGTGAGTAACAATTCCGCTCATGGTTTTGTAAATCTGCTCATGGAAAAAACTGACCGTGCAATGAGAAATCCAGTATACCACAGCAAAAGGACGCTGCATACTGGCGTGTATAGAGTATTCCGCGGTTTTATATGCCCTAACATTGGAATGAAGCTGACCCTTCTGTCACGATTGTATGATCCCCATGCAACAACACAGTCTGCAGTGCTTGAAAATTCTTGCTTCTTCCTGCATTCTGCGGGAAAGGTTTGCCACTCCACTAGGAAATGCGGTGCCGCATTACGGTTCGCATGTGCGAGAATTCTGAGGGGTTCAGTGTTCTCGACGGTCGGCGCCCTAAAGACTCGGTGCGATTATCTTACTATGACCAAGGCTGCAACTACCAGTACCTACTACGTTACTTGGAACTGCGGCGCCGCATTTTCTTGCCGGGGGTCGAATGAGATAAGCAAAGTTTGGGACAGCAGAAAAACAAGAACCCCCAAAAAAACAAAAATCCAGGCACGTGGAAACAGAAGGTAATGACATAGTATTATCTTAGTTTGACCAAAATAGGTTACTGGTAGACAAGACATAAGTCAAACCTTTCTGTAGCCAAAGTTAGAGGTACTTGCAGTAGTACAGTTCTACTATAACTGAAACTCCGAAAAGGATGGGCGTAACATTGTCTTGTGCCCCGCAAGCCAAGCTCATTGGTCCCCTGGATCCATATTCAGAAGAGTGTACATCTCGTCGGGGCTCAACGCTAGTGCATGTATGAAGTGATGAGTTGTGGAATTACACCAGAGGCTCTTTAGGTACACGTAGTACAGATGCTTGCAAGGGCAGTATGATGCCCCCTTCTTCGCCATGATCTGGAAGTCGGTGCAATTGCAGGTGGGTAATTCTGAAATGGTGATGGTGTACACCTCATTGCGGACAACTGAGCCTGCCGTGGCCATCTGATACACACGCCCGAAGCCTGGTGGGGGCATTTATGTTGAGCTCTGGATTGTATAGTTCATCCCAAGTGCATTCCCCATCCTTGTCTCGTTCACTTTTGAGGGACGTCGCCGTCTCTTCGGTTTTCCCCAACGGTGTGTAGGATGCTTAGAGTTGTCACATACATTTGTTCTTGCTCTCATAGGGGTCGGTGGTGGAGGCTGTGGAACCGGAAATGGTTGTCTGGGGACGTCAGTGCGCTGCACCATCCAAAATCCTGCTGCAGTAAGGGCGTCGGCCTCAACCTGACTCATATTGTATCCCGGTTCCACCAGCCACACCGGGGGAGCCTCTGGCACTGCTTATATGCCGTACTTGGGCTTTCCATAGACACAAGTCATAATGTCATGCCTACAGAACCAGAACTGGGTCGTCGTCGCCGCCTCCGCAAACTTTGCATGGACAAATCTTCCCGTGAAAGTAGGAGCAGGGACAACCCCAACTGGGTTCCTTCTTATCATCTATCCACAATGTTGTCGTGTATCACTCAAATTGCAGAACACTTGCCTCATATGGGGTGCCGCAGACTGACACCGAATTTGATCCACTGAGGAGCGAGTATGGGTGGATGTCAAGGGGACGGAACTCCGACGATGCATTTTCGTCCAGGCTGCCATCAACATGTACCCCTTCAGTGGATTTTGGGGAAGTGAGGTGGGCGGACTGCCATTCGAGCTTGCGGTGGGGACGGTCGTCCCCACTACCACTTACCGGTGCCTTCATGACAATGGGGATGCCGCACCGCATATCCGTTCGGACAGCCATACACCCTTGCCTTCATGACAGAGGGGACAGAAATGCGGTGCCGCATTTCCGTCCGGACTGCCATTAGACCTTGCCTTCATGACAATGGGGACGGATATGCGGTGCCGCATTTCAGTCCCCACTACCAGTTACCCTTGCCTCCATAATAGTAGGACAGAAATGTGGCACAGCATTTCCGTCCCACCTACTATACACCCTTGCCTTCATGACAGTGGGGACGGAAAATCGGTTTCGCATTTCCGTCCAGACTGCCCTGAGACCTTCCTTCAAGACATTGGGGACGGAAATGCGGTGCCGCATTTCCGTCCGGACTGCCATTGGACCTTCCCTTCATGACAGTGGGGACGGATGGAAATGCAGTGTCGCATTTCCGTCCTGACTGCCATTGGACCTTGCCATCATTACAGTGGGGACGGACGGAAATGCTGCGTTTCCGTCCGGACTGCCATTGGACCTTGCCTACACTACAGTGGGGACGGAAACGCAGTGCCGCTTTTCCGTCCGGACTGCCGGAAGACCTTGCATTCATAACAGTGGGGACGCAAATGCGGTGCCGCATTTCGGCCGTCCCCACTACCAGTTACCCTTGCCTCCATAACAGTGGGATGGAAATGCGGTGCCGCATTTCAGTCGCCACTACCAGTTACCCTTGCCTCCATGACAGTGTTCCGTCCCACCTGCCATACACCCATTGCCTTCTGGAAATGCGGCGCCGCATTTCTATCCAACGACGATGACTATAGAGAAAAAAAAATTAGGGTTCTGGTTTTTCTTACCCGCCACCCCCCTGTGGTCGGAAATGCGGCACCGCATTTCCATCCAACGGGTAGAGCTAGAAAAAACAAGGAAATTTTTTTTTTTGGATTTTTTTTTCTCTACCCCCTATAGGCCGAAATGCGGCGCCGCATTTCAATCCAGCGGCGATGAGAAGAGAAAAGAAAAATTTTTACGGTTATTTTCTTCCCCCCCTCTACCCCCTGTTGTTGGAAATGCGGCATCGCATTTCGATCCTGCGGGGATGACTAGAGAGGGCAAAAAAAAAAACAAAAAAAAAAACTTCATTTATTTATTTATTTTTTGCCTTTCACCCCTATGGACGCAAATGCGGCGCCGCATTTCAATCCAGCGGCGATGACAAGAGGAAGAAAAACGGTTAGGGTTATTTTTTTCCCCCTTCTACCCCTTGTTGTTGGAAATGCGGCACCGCATTTCCATCCAGCGGGGATGACTAAAAAAACTGGGGGGGGGATTTTTTTTTGTCCCCACCCCTATGGACGGAAATGTGGCACCGCATTTCAATCCAGCGACGATGACAAGAGGAAAAAAAATGGTTAGGATTATTTTTTTCCCCCCTTCTATCCCCTGTTGTTGGAAATGCGGCGCCGCATTTCCATCCAGCGGGGATGACTAAGGGCGGGGGGGAAAGAAAAAAATAAATAAATAAAAAAAAAAAAAATAAATAAAAATTGTCCCCACCCCTATGGGCGGAAATGCGGCGCCGCATTTCAATACAGCGGCGATGACAAGAGGAAAAAAACGGTTAGGGTTATTTTTTTTCCCCCTTCCATCCCCTGTTGTTGGAAATGTGGCGCCGCATTTCCATCCAGCGGGGATGACTAGAGGGGGGCGGGGGAGGGGGGAAAAAACAAACAAAGAAAAAACAAAAACTTTTTTTGTCCCCACCCCTATGGACGGAAATGCGGCGCCGCATTTCAATTTAGTGGCGATGACAAGAAAAAATAAAGTTAGGGTTGCTTTTTCCACCCCCCCCCCCCCCCCCCCCTCTACCCTCTGTTGTTGGAAATGCGGCGCCGCATTTCCATCTAGCGGGGATGACAAGAGAAAAAAAAAAAAAAAAACATAAACTGAGAATTTTTTATATTTTGTTTTCACCCCCTTCGGATGGAAATGCGGCACCGCATTTCAATCCAGCGGCGATGACTAGAGGAAAAACAATCAGGGGTTATTTCCCCCCTCCCCCCTGTGGTTGAAAATGCGGCGCCGCAATTACCATCCAGCGGGAATGACTAGAGGGGAAAAAAAAAAAACACCGTCAAACGACTTTCAAAGAGCACGGGTGGATGGCAGTCGAGACGGAAATGCGGCACCGCATTTCCGTCCTGACTCACATCCCCCTTTGCACGATGATCATCATTTGGGGAAAAGAGGTGGGCGGGATGAACCTGGCGACGGAAATGCGCTGCCGCATTTTTGTCCGGACTGACACCTACCGATCACTTTATACCTAGTGGGACGGAAATGCGGCACCGCATTTCCATCCGGGTTCCCACTGGACCATGTCTTCCTACCATTGTGGATGGATATGTGGTGTCGCATTTCCGTCCTAACTGACACCTAAGCATCCTTGATACATGGTGGGATGATAATCCGGTGCCGCATTTCCGTCCGGGCTCCCATTCCACCATGCATTTTTAACAGTCTGGACGGAAATGCGTTGCCGCATTTTCGTCCGGACTGACACCTAAGCATCCCTTAACACCTGGTGGGACGGAAATACGGCGCCGCATTTCCGTTTGGGGTCCCACATGACCATGCCTTTCTACCATTGTGGATGGAAATGCGGTGCCGCATTTCCTAACTCACACCTAAGTATCCTTGATACATGGTGGGATGATAATCCGGTGCCGCATTTCCGTCCGGGCTCCCATTCCACCATGCATTTTTAACAGTCTGGACGGAAATGCGGTGCAGCATTTCCGTCTGGGCTCCAACTGTACGATCCCTAAACAGGTGGTCAGATGGAAATGCGGTGCCGCATTCCCGTCCAGACATTGCTTTCCCGAGAGTCTGGACGGAAACACGCCACCGTATTTCCGTCCGGACTGATAGTGGACCATCCCTTCATTTTTGGTGGGACGGAAATGCGGTGCCGCATTTCCGTCTAGAAGACCACTTCAGTTTGCGTACTTGGCAGTTGAAGGGAAATGCGGCGCCGCATTTCCGTCCAGACTGTCATTGTACATTTTCTTAATGACAGCTTCGACGGAATTGCGGTGCCGCATTCCAGGCCCGCTACCAATTACTCTGGCAGATAGGACAGCGAAACGGAAGTGTGGCACCGCATTCCCGTCGAACTTGCCAAACAACCTTTTCTTCATGGTAGGATGGCCGCAAATCCAGCCATCCAGCCTTACCATCCTGAGAATAGGGACGGAAAAGCGGTGCCGTATTTCCGTCCCAGCTGCCCTCCACGCTTGCCTTCAGTAAAGAGGGTTCACGAAGGGGACGGAAATGCGGTACCGCATTTACCACTGACTGCCATTCTCCCTGGCATCTTTATCCTCTTTCGTGATGCAGTAGGGAGGTATCCTGATCAAACGGCCACTAATGCCGCATCGCATTTGGTCTGTTGACTCATAGAGGCTGAAATGGTAGTTGAAGGGGTCATTGCCAACACATATTCGGAGGCGGTAATGCCGGACCGTTGCATCATCACTGACTGTCCAGCAGACACTAGACCTCTATTTCTTCGAATTCAATTTTCCAGCGACGTAGGGGCCACCTGCCTCACGAGGAGACACGTAGGCCTTGACCTTTCGAATCCATACGGTGCATCTCCGCCGTTTGATGTCATCTTTCGCTGGTGACTCTTTCACTGCTCTAACACCCCTTCCAACACCATTCTTTGCCTCATTTCTTCTCTTTAGTTTCTCTTATGTTGCACAGCCTCATAGTGAGGTGGTGGAGGGATCGTAGGGCTCTGAAGACCCGCAGGACAAAAAGGAGGAAGCTACTGCAGCCCGCACACACCCTCGACCTTCTAGCATGGGTCCTCCTGTCGGGCCTAACCTTGTGCGCTTCAAGGACGTGCTTTGGAAAGGTAAAGGTTTCAAGTCGAAAGCAGCAGAGAAAGAGGCAATTTGACGATGAAGATGATGGAGAGTCGCCAACATGGGTCGTCCCCTTCTCCAAAAAATTAAAGAGCATGAAGCATCAGGCGGTTGTTGAGGAATATACTACCCCATCGGATCAGTCCCCTTCCCCTACAAAGAGCAGACGGGGCGGTGGAGAATCGGACGAGAACGGAGGAGTCCCCTTCCCTTGCAAAGAATAAGAAGCAGAAGGGGGCGAAAGCAAGGGCAGAGCAGTCTCCAGCAAAACCCCTCCACATGTTGAAGCTCAGTTCTTGCAGGAGTTTCAGAAGGAAACCGGGGGCAACTCTGCAGAAGCTCGGGCAGCTGCTCCGACGACGATTTCTAGCACTCCTGTCCTGGTCGATCTTTCAGCGGATGAAGGTGTTGTTTCTTAACATGGGGAGCTCGACTTCTCCTACCTAGAATAGGACTTTCGTGATAATAGGGGAGGTATGGACGACTACATTCTCCCACATGATCTGCCCGGCTACATTCCCAAGAATACAGGCACGGCTCTGGGTGGTCCATCTGAACAGCCCCTTCCCCCACCCCCAAAAATGTCGCAAGAGGATTTTCAGAGTGCAGAGAATCAAATGTTGGAGGAGACTCACAACAGCATTGGCAGAGTTCTTAGGACCAAGGTCTTCCCTTGCACACTGCGAATTCCACTCTGTCGAATGGTCTCCCTCCTGATAGTGAGGCTTGCTCTCGCAAGGGATGTGGATAAGATGAAGTTCGCATTCCAAGAAGGCTATTGGCTGGGGTCTGCCGCCTTCTATGTTTCCATTGAGAATGAGGAAGGTGGATCGCATGCCCGACAACAGAAGAGTTAGCAGCCTAGGGTCCCCACTACCACACTCGCAACACGGAATTCAAAAAAATGCTGAAGGATGATGGCGGTGTTTGGTGGCCAGCCAAAATCCCCTCTAACCCCTCTTACTATGAAAGCTGTGAAAACTGGCTCAGCAAAGAAGACACTCTTCAACCTCCCGGGGGGGCACCCGTGCGAGCTAGTGGAAATGAAGGGCAGGCCAAAGTTGGAGCCAAAAACAGTGATTCAGTGTGCGAATGAGAGTTTTTTGAGGGCATTGGATGGCCGGCCGGCCGCCAAGTTAGCACACATCAAGCAAATGGAAGGCCTGAAAGCCAAAGCTCTAAGGAAGGCGACTGCAGAAGAGCCTGTAGACACTCCAGGATTTGTAGCCACAATGGATTTCTTTGCAATGACAAGTGAAGGGAAGAATTGCATGAGGCGTGGAAAACGGACCGACTGGTCATTGATTTGATCATCTTTGGATATTCCAGATGGAGAGCCTCTGGAAGGACTGGATATTGTGCCCTCTTGGAGCAAGTATTTCTGAGGACTTTTGGAAGAAAGGGTTTGGGCTAGCCTGCATGGTATTGGATGACAAAGGTTGTGTGGTGGTCCTTGCCAGCAAAGGCAAAAACACAGAGGCGGGAATTGCCAAGTGGACCCGTAAGAGTGGCATCCCAATTCTGAAGAAGATGTGGACCTGCATCAACTCAATGGGCCTGGAATGCGGTGCCAAATTTTGCTTATGAATGGGGTCCATTGGATTTCGGCGGCACGGCATCCTTGCAAAGGAATTGCGGACGATGCTACACGAACAGTATTTCAGCACTCAGGAGACTATGTATGGAGATGAGAATGAGTTTGCAGACATTGCCCTTCATTGCTTATACTCCACAAGATATTTGATTTCCCCCCTTACAGGGACTTGCACGGATGAAGATTGGCGGCTCTATGAATGGAGCCGTTTTCAGTTTCCATCTGTGCCATGGAAAAAAATGCCGCTTTTCTCATCGGACTGTACGTACCCAGTGGAAATAAGGTGCCGCAATTGCTTTCACGGATCCTATGACCGCGGATAAGTACCCTATTCCTGTGGACAATCATTTCTGAAAAAAATTACTGCTCATGATTTTTTCGGCAGTTACGAGTCTGCTCATGGCTCATGGCTCATGAAATAGCAGCCCCCTTGCAACGTAGGCAAATTTTCTTGTGAGTTGTATCAGGAAACTGGCGCCTTACGAAAAGGGAGTCAGTTATTGAACTCAGGGGTGCTTCTGGGACACATTGTGTGTAAGAAGAGACTTCTTCTGGATCCCAGGAAGACAGAGGCCATTAAAGCCTCTCCACCACCAGTGAATGTCAAGAATATAAGGAGATTCCTTGGGCAAACCAGTTATTACAGAAGATTTGTCAAAAGATATGCACAAATAGCAGCACCATTGAGCAAGCTTCTAAAGAAAGATGCAGTGTTTGCATGGACAGCTGAATGTCAACAGGCTTTTGAGGAACTTACATTGTCAGTAACAACTACACCTGTGCTGATTAACCCTCACTGGCATGTAGTATTTCATGTTCACTGTGATGCATCAGGGGAAGCGTTGGGAGCGGTGTTAGCCCAGAATGTAACAGGAAATATAGATTCACCTGTGTACTATGCTAGCAGGTTGATGAACAGTGCTGAAAGGAACTATAGCACAACTGAAAGGGAAGCACTGGCAATGATTTATGCAGTAAATAAATTCAGGCATTACCTATTGGGAAGAAAGTTTATGTTTTATGTGGATCACCAGGCTCTGATATATCTGGTGAACAAACCTTTGATAAGTGGAAGGATAGCGAGGTGGTTAATAATCTTGCATGAGTTTGAGTTCGAAGTTGTTTACAAGCCTGGCCGTTTGCATCTTGTGGCAGATCATTTGTCACGACTAACAACAGGAGAGGCCGCCACAGGAGTAGACGATCAGTTATCTGATGCAAGTTTATTTGTAATGGAGGTGCAAGGAAGTGCAGATGAATGGTTAGATTGGCAGTGGCCAATCAGATACTACCTTACTCATGGTCAATGCCCACCTAGTTATGGTAAGGAGCAGAGGAAGAGAATCGCTATCAAGGCTTTACCTTATACTATGGTAGGAAGCAGAATGTATAAGCTAGGACCTGATGGAGTACTAAAACGATGCTTGTACCACCATGAAGTAAATAAAGTTTTGGAGGAAGTTCATAAAGGAGTGGCTGGAGGTCATTTTGGAGAAGAGACTACCAGTAGGAAGATACTACTCGCAGGTTACTGGTGGCCTACTTTGTTCAAAGATGTACACAAATATTGTCAGAGTTGTGATGAATGTCAGAGGCTAGGACCTTTGCAGAGATCTGGAAGGATGGCCTTGCATCCTACAATGCCTACGGAACCATTTCAGAAATGGGGACTAGACTTTGTTGGACCAATTAACCCACCAGCCAAGAATACACGGAACAGGTACATAATTAGAGCCACTGATTATACTACGAAGTGAGCGGAAGCTAAAGCTTTGAGGGACAACACAGCCAAGTCCACAGCAAGGTTCATGTATGAGAACATACTTACACGATTTGGCTGTCCCTTGGAATTTATCAGTGATCAGGGAAGTCACTTCATTAATGAGACCATTGAAATATTGACTAAAGAGTTCATGATTGTGCATAAAAAGAGTACAACATATTACCCACAGGGTAATGGGCAGGCAGAGGCTACCAACAAAATACTATGTACTATCTTGACTAAGATAGTCAATGCAAACAGACGGATTGGGATACAAAGCTGCTGACAGCTTTGTGGTCATACATGACTTCATATAAAGTCACCACTAAGTATACACCATTCCAATTAGTTTATGGTATGGAAGCCTTACTTCCAGTGGAATTCCTGTTACCTACCATGAGAACGGAATGGGGAAAGAGAATGGAATTGCAAGATTCCATTAAGGTCAGGAAACATGAATTATACCATGTGGAAGAAGTACGTGCTGATGTAGCTGATAATATGACCAGAATTCACATGAAGAGGAAGGAACAGTTTGATGAAGGCAAGTTAAAAACTTTTAAGACGAAAGATTTGGTTCTATGGTTGCAGAAGAAGGGAAAGATTAAAGCTTCTAAGCTTAAATGACCATGGAAAGGACCTTATGTCATACAAAAGATGTATGATAACAACACCGCCATGTTACAAATCATTAACAAAGAAATGCTGGGAAGAGTCAATGCCAATAAGTTGAAGGGGTACAGTGGTATCCATGACAAACCATTGCAGCATGATTTGCATGTTGAAACGCAAGAGCAGTCACGGGCTGCGCCAGTGTTACCAACGGAGTATGGAGCACTTGTCGCTAGGCTGAGCATATATGACCAGGGCGGGCAGAACAACCGTGACACAGCCTATCACAGCCCATCACGACGAGACACAGCTTATCACAGCCTATCACAGCCCATCAAGGCGCGACACAGCCTATCACGTCCCATCACGACGTGACACAGCCTATCACAGCCCATCACGGCGCGACACGACATATCACAGCCCAGCACGGCGCAACACAACCTATCACAGCCCAGCACAGCGCAACACAACCTATCACAACCTACCACAGCGTGTCACAACCTATCACAGCTTCCCACAGTGCATCACAGCCTATCAGAGCGTACCACAGTATGACACAGCCTGTCACAGCTCAACACAGCCTACTAGGGTTATACAATCCATAGAATCAGTGACAGGTGGACGCATGATAACTTCAGGGAAATGGCCGGCGGAAGAAAGGACGGAAGCCAGTTTAGAAATGGACACGTGGAAGTCAGGGCGCGACACACAGCTGAGAAGGAAGTACAAGAACAGGTGTCATCAAGAAAGAGGACAAGAATGGCCGTCAAAGTACCTATTTAGCGCGTCAATTCGAATGAATGGCGGGCCCATTAATGAATACAGAAAAGGGGCAACAGAACAAACGGCAAGTACAGAAAAACAAATTTTTTGTCACATGTGTTATCCTAGTGGACAGTCCAGCAAGGAAAGTCCACTAAAGAAAATTAAATCTAAAATCCAGTCACAGAAGTTATAGCCAATCAAAAGCCAGAAAAAGGATCAAGAAATTGGAGGCAATTTAAGCGCAACAGTCGGCGTCGTTCTAAGTAACGGGCGTCTCGACGGGACAAACCATCAATGCTATAGCTTTGAAGCTATGGAGGAACTAACAGACTATACGCTCGTAATATTACTTACGCAGTGGCATAGGGACGAAAGAACAGAGCGGATCTTTTCTCTTGATCGATGCTTGCAAGCCCCGCAGGCTTACAAGAAATTACCCATAGCTTTTTGTGGCAACCATACTTTTATGCTTTGTGCCCTCCACGCATTTCTTCAATTGTTACAGCCGAAACATTTCTGTGGGTCTAGAATGAAGAGAGTGAGAGGAATGGAGGAAATCAGGGTGAAGAGCACCACAATTCTGCAGAAACAAACGATTGCTACTCCACAAGCGGTACAGTTACTGAAGGAGCTGCGATTGCAAGGATTGCAAAACAAAGATTGGACATTGCACCATAGACAATACATGTTACAATTCTTGCAGAACTTTGAGCCTAAGACAGGAGCAACAACGGTGAAGGGAGTTGAATTAGAAATTACTCCCCTATACCTACAGCAATTGTTTCAATTGCCAGCAGGTCAGGTGCATGTGGAGGAGCACAGGGCAAGACTGCAAATAGGGGACTTATTCCAAGAAGGGAGTTTCTTTAAAACTCAGGGTTATGCTTGTACCAAGGCCGTGTACCCAGGGCTAAAGGAGGTAGGCCAGGTATTGAACGTTCTGTTTGCCATGAAACAGAACCAACAGTATTTGAGCAGATCCTTCACAGAGGAAATACTCAAAGCCCTGAGATGAGAAGAGGTAGAATGGGCGGATATAATGTACAACGCACTGGTAGAGGAGATGAAAAGATTATAGGGTATTGCCGCAAAGTCTCCTATCATAGTGTCTGGCCCAATCATTGCTCAAATAATTCTTGATTCTGGCATCCTTGATGCTCGAGAAAGAAAGGAGATGAGAGTGTTTGAGCCAGAAACCACTGCAATGGAAGAGCAAGGCTCTTCACACAGTGAGGGGGGACTGGCAGGGCAACCCAATAATAAGAGACAGAGGCGGGGAAAGACTGTAGTGGCGGATCCATTGGCTTCACGGAATCCGCATGATAATGTTTCCCAAGATTTTGTGCAGGAAGGGGCACAGCAGCACAGAGAACTGCTATTACTGGAAGCAGGACCTTCAGAGAGGGAAGAGGAAGTTATTTCAGTATCATAGCCATCACAGCTAGATGATCGGCTTGTCAAAAGGTTATCACAAGTTGTCCATGCAGCTCAACCAGAAATAATTGATTTGGAAAAAGAAGGGTTAGATATTCCCACTACAGAACAGATAGTGGCAGAAATTGAGAAGGGGGACCTTCTCTATGAATATTCTGGTCTGGTCAAGGAGACAGAGATTCCAGAGGGGCAAGAGTTGCCCAAGGGAAATCCTGAGGTGCATATAATACACACACCTGTGCCGGAGGTACCACAGGTAGAATGTCAAGACACTGCAGCACCGGTGATGGATGAAGTGGTTAAGGAAGAAAATTTGGTGGGACAATGGCCTGAGTGGTTCGTGAGACATCACACTGTTGAGGATCAGGGAGAACAGCAACAAGTTCACCATGATGAACCTCAACAGGCAATGCTTATGAGTTCCATAGGCAGGACACTTAATTTGTTGGGGACTTATGTCAAATCCCATGTTCCAACTACCCAATTGACAACCTTGAGAGAGGAACTCAGGAAGGAGTTTGAGGCTCGACTAGCCACTGAGTGTGCAAACAAGGTCGATGAGTCACTCTCAAGATGCAGCAAGACTTGGAGAATACAGAAGCGGCTTTGCAATTGGCCAAGGAACAATTGATTGAGGCAGGCCTCGCGCAAGACCAATTGCACGAAGCACATAAGCAACAGCTATACCAAATGCAGGTGAAGCATGAAAGCAAGTTGCAAGAAGTGAATGCACTACATACGGAGTTGCAAACAGTGCATGACAGGATGGCCATACAATGTGCTACATTCACAACTATGCTTGACCAAAGTACAAAAGAAATAAACAGTCAAGCGGAAAGATGTACGAAGGCAGAAGCAGAGAATGTTGAACAAATGAAACTCATTGTCGATATGAAGAATACAATCTGTCGCAATGAGGATACTTTCAAGCAATACAGGCAGGTTGAAGCTGACAAAGAGAGGCACATCCTGGAGTTGCAACAAACGGTCATGGCCAATAGAAATGAAATCTCGGTCACTAACAAGGCTTGGAAGGAAGCCAATAATCTACTTGCTGCCTATGCGAATTTGGTTGAACCTCATGCGAAAAGCATTGAGGCTTTACAACAGCAGTTAGATGTGTACAAACTAAGAGAGGAGCACACTCTCAGAGAAACCACAAGCAACTTGGTGGATAACCACCTTATGCAGGTCTGGTTAGCACAAGGGCCAGTGGAGGGCAAAGCACCACGAAAGCTCACCCAAAGCGAGATGAATGAGCTCAGACTGCAAGTGCAGAACATTGCCACAACTACTATAGACAATGTCTATAGTAGAATAGCGGAGTTACAGGAGGATGTAGACGGACTGCAGACTCAAGTGGAGGACCTCACTTCAAATATCAACAAAAAAGTCTATATACCTGAGCAACAGCTAATGGCTTCTTATTTACAAGCCAGAACTTTGGCTTTTCAGTCTTCTTCACAGGAGGTGCAGGAGATGCCAATGATACAAGAGCCAGTGCCACCAACACCACAACAAGTCACTGTGCCAGTAGTTGACCCTCTTGTTACTACAACCACACCACAGCCACCACAGCCTGAGGTATGGGGCAATGCTGCTTTTAACCCACCTAAAACTCCAGCTGCAAGGGAGTACAGTAGGGCTATGATTATGCCCTTCAACCAAATTCCCATCATGTTGGATTTGGCTTGGAAAGAATTTAGTCCTCCGCAATCATTGGCACATTACTACCAAATCATGCGCATTTGGCTGCCAGTGGCAACTAGGACTAAAGTTCTTCCGAACAATTGACCAATTGAGGATCATCACTTTGCACAATACTGGCATGAGGCAGGTACAATGTTGAAGGAATTAATTGCCTTCCAAGTTGTACATGGATTCATTTATACCAAGACCAATGAGGTAGTGAGTATTGTCACGGGATGCGGGTTATACTACGCTGCTTGTTTTCTGGTACGTTATCACATTGAGCAGCACAAGATGCAATCGCGCTTTCTGAGTTATTCCAGTGGGGATCATTGGGTCTTACCTTCGGTGCTACCTCATATGTACCTATATGAGGCAAAAGTTATGATGCAAAAGGATTCTCAAATTCGTTCATGGTTTCAAGCAGCCTGGAACAATTTGTCAACGAAGAAATTCGGCCCTGACGATATTTTCTTTAAGGGACATGTGGCATGGAAATACTTGCACAATTCCCAAGTCATTGGTACCCCACTCACCTGGACAGACAAGGAGCTCAGGGTCTTCACCAATTTTGCCATTCAGCGTTTACAGCAAGTTTTAAAGTTTAAACTTCCAGACATGGTAGGACAACATTGTATGCCTCAGAGGATTCCACAAAAAGTTCGGCAGTTAAAACACTTGAGAGGCGATGAGGATTCTGATACAACTGGTTCTTCAGCGGACTCTTTTGACATGGGAGAAGACTATGCAATACAGATGGCAGAAAAGAAACGACGGGGGTCTCCTATGCCTGAAAGATTACCTCCATATCAGCCTCCAGAGGGCCTCACATATCCAGGTAGTGTTCAATCATCTCCGTCAACCAGAGACAGACCTCAGGCTCGCACACAGAGTCCTTCACGAGACTCTCAACGCCAGAAGGGTGCTCACTCAATAAGGTTTGCTAATCCCAAACAGTAAACCGTGAGGACACGGCTTTTTGAGAGGGGAAGGGGTAATGTTAGAGGACTGCCAGGGACTTAGACACTTATACGGGATCTGTGGGGTACCCTTAATTTTTGCACAGACTGAGACCAACACGAGCCTTAGGGGTGACAGCAGCGCACTTTAGAGGGGGGTTACACAGCCCGTCACAGCCCGTCACAGTCCAACACAGCCCGTCACAGCTTCGCACAGCCGACACAGCCCGACACAGCCACACAGCCAGTCACAGCCCGACACAGCCCAACACAGTCGCACAGCCAGTCACAGCCCAACACAGTTGCACAGCCAGTCACAGCTCGTCACAGTTTCACACAGCCAGTCACAGCTTGACACATCTGTCACGACCATAAGGAACGATAGCAGGACAGGGAACGACTGTGAGGAACAACACCTGCGAATGGAACATGTTAGTTCACGGAGGACGGTTAGTAAGGGAAACGGTTAACGGGTAGGACTGGAAAAGGGAGATTCTTGGATCACTTCTGGGGGAAACACAGCGGAAAGGAGTGGATCGATTCTGGAGATCACTTTGGGAGGGGACTTCGGACATCACTAGGGGAAATGAGGCAGAGAGCGTATCTCTGAGCAGAAAGAGGGAAAGCACGGAGTAGGAGGAGGATGATCTGTGATGCGTAATGGAAGCAAGCAGTAGAATTATAATGTAGAGCAGTAGAATTGTAATGTAGAGTAGTAGAATTGTAATGTAGAGCAGATTAGAGACTCCAGGGCTTCAGCCTGATACTTGATAGATATTAATTTGATATACACTTCATACTCACACTGTGTAGAGAGATCTGAGTGAAGCTGTGGAATGAATGGATGAGTTGATGGAATCCGATAGATTGATGAAGCAAACTCATACTTAATTATCAATAGTAAGGTAGCTAGCTAACATGAATGCGGGAAGGAAAACAAATAGGAAACACCCCCATGATACACTAGCTGTAGGTCATGACTGATTGTTCTGAGCGGGCTGAGTACTTAGAGATTTCCAACTCTTCTATCTTGGAGTTTCCGCCTCGGATAGCGAAGGGATGGGTGAGTAAAAGCCGCGCGACGGTACCTCTCTTGGTCAGCTTCAACCTGCCTGTATTGCTTGAAAATACTCTCATTGCGACAGATTGTATTCTTCATATCGACAATGAGTTTCACTTGCTCAACATTCTCTGCCTCTGCCTTCGTACATCTTTCCGCTTGACTGTTTATTTCTATTGTACTTTGGTCAAGCATAGTTGTGAGTGTAGCACATTGTATGGCCATCCTGTCATGCACTGTCTGCAACTCCGTATGTAGTGCATTCACTTCTTGCAACTTGCTTTCATGCTTCACCTGCATTTGGTATAGCTGTTGCTTATGTGCTTCGTGCAACTGGTCTTGCGCGAGGCCTGCCTCAATCAATTGTTCCTTGGCCAATTGCAAAGCCGCTTCTGTACTCTCTAAGTCTTGCTGCATCTTGAAAGTGACCTCTTCATCGACCTTGTTTGCACACTCAGTGGCAAGTCTAGCCTCAAACTCCTTCCTGAGTTCCTCCCTCAAAGCTGCCAATTGGGTAGTTGGAACATGGGATTTGACATAAGTCCCCAACAAATTAAGTGTCATGCTTATGGAACTCATAAGCATGGCCTGTTGAGGGTCATCATGGTGAGCTTGCTGCTGTTCTCCCTGATCCTCAACAGTGTGATGCCTCACGAACCACTCAGGCCATTGCCCCACCAGATTTTCTTCCTGAACCACTTCATCCGTCACCGGTGCTGCAGTGTCTTGACATTCTACCTGTGGTACCTCCGTCACAGGTGTGTGTATTATATGCACCGCAGGGTTTCCCTTGTACAACCGTTGCACCTCCAGAATCACTGTGTCCTTGACCAGACCAGAATATTCATAGAGAAGGTCCCCCTTCTCAATTTCTGCCACCACCTGTTCTGTAATGGGAATATCTAACCCTTCTTTCTCCAAATCAATTATTTCTGGTGGAACTGCATGGACAACTTGTGGTAACTCTATGACAAGCCGAGCATCTGGCTGTGATGGCTGTGATACTGAAGTAACTTCCTCTTCCCTCTCTGAAGGTCCCTTCCAATAATAGCAGTTCTCTGTGCTGCTGTGCCCCTTCCTGCACAAGAGCTTGGGAAACATTATCATGCGGTTTCCGTGAAGCCAGTGGATCCGCCACTACAGTCTTTCCCCACCTCGGTCTCTTAGTCTGGGGTTGCCCTGTCAGTCCACCCTCACTGTGCGAAGAGCCTTGCTCTTCCATTGCAGTGGTTTCAGTCTCAAGCACTCCCATCTTATTTCTTTCTCGAGCATCAAGTATGCCAGAATCAAGAATTATTTGAGCAATGATTGGGCCAGACACTATGATAGGAGACTTTGCGGCAGTGCCCTGTAATCTTTTCATCTCCTCTACCAGTGCATTGTACATTATGTCCGCCCATTCTACCTCTTCTCCTCTCAGGGCTTTGAGTATTTCCTCTGTGAAGGATCTGCTCAAATACTGTTGGTTCTGTTTCATGGCAAACAGAACGTTCAATACCTGGCCTACCTCCCTTAGCCCTGGGTACACGGCCTTGGTACAAGCATAACCCTGAGTTTTAAAGAAACTCCCTTCTTGGAATAAGTCCCCTATTTGCAGTCTTGCCCTGTGCTCCTCCACATGCACCTGACCTGCTGGCAATTGAAACAATTGCTGTAGGTATAGGGGAGTAATTTCTAATTCAACTCCCTTCACCGTTGTTGCTCCTGTCCTTGGCTCAAAGTTCTGCAAGAATTGTAACATGTATTGTCTATGGTGTTTTGCAATCCTTGCAATCGCAGCTCCTTCAGTAACTGTACCGCCTGTGGAGTAGCAATCGTTTGTTTCTGCAGGATTGTGGTGCTCTTCACGCTGATTTCCATTCCTCTCACTCTCTTCATTCTAGACCCACAGAAATGTTTTGGCTGTAACAATTGAAGAAATGCCTGCAGGGCACAAAGCATAAACGTATGGTTGCCACAAAAAACTATGGGTAATTTCTTGTAAGCCTGCGGGGCTTGCAAGCATCGATCAAGAGAAAAGATCCGCTCTGTTCTTTCATCCCTATGCCACTGCGTAAGTAATATTGCGAGCGTATAGTCTGTTAGTTCCTCCATAGCTTCAAAGCTATAGCATTGATGGTTTGTCCCCTCGAGACGCCCGTTACTTAGAACGACGCCGACTCTTGCGCTTAAATTCCCTCCAATTTCTTGATCCCTTTTCTGGCTTTTGATTGGCTGTAACCGCTGTGACTGGATTTTAGATTTAATTTTCTTTAGTGGACTTTCCCTGCTAGACTGTCCACTAGGATAACACATGTGACAAGAATTTCGCTTTTCTGTGCTTGCCATTTGTTCTGTTGCCCCTTTTTCGTATTCATTAATGGTCCCGCCATTCATCCGAATTGATGTGCTAAGTAGGTATTTTGACGGCCATTCTTGTCCTCTTTCTTGATGACATCTGTTCTTGCACTTCCTTTCCAGCTGTGTGTTGCGCCCTGACTTCCACGTGTCCCTTTCTAAACTGGCTTCCGTCCTTTCTTCCGCCGGCCATTTCCCTGAAGTTATCATACGTCCACCTGTCACTGATTCTATGGATTGTGTAACCCTAGTAGGCTGTGTTGAGGTGTGACAGGCTGTGTCATACTGTGGTACGCTATGATAGGCTGTATTATACTTTGGTAAGCTGTGATAGGCTGTGATACGCGGTGGTAGGTTATGATAGGCTGTATTGCGCCGTGCTGGGCTGTGATAGTCTGTGTGGCGCCGTGTTGGGCTATGATAGGCTGTGTTGTGCCTTGATGGGCTGTGATAGGCTGTGTCGCACCTTGATGGGCTGTGATAGGCTGTGTCGCGCCGTGATGGGCTGTGATAGGCTGTGTCGCGCCTTGATGGGCTTTGATAGGCTGTGTCGCGCCTGTTCTGCCCGCCCTGGTCATATATGCTCGGCCTAGCGACAAGTGCTCCATACTCCGTTGGTATCACTGGCGCAGCCCGTGACTGCTTTTGCGTTTCAACATCCAAATCATGCTGCAATGGTTTGTCATGGATACCACTGTACCCCTTCAACTTATTGGCATTGACTCTTCCCAACATCTCTTTGTTAATGGTTTGTAACATGGCGGTGTTGTTATCATACATCTTTTGTATGACATAAGGTCCTTTCCATGGTGATTTAAGCTTAGAAGCTTTAATCTTTCCCTTCTTTTGCAACCAGAGAACCAAATCTCCCGTCTTAAAAGTTTTTATCTTGCCTTCATCAAACTGTTCTTTTCTCTTCATCTGAATTCTGGTCATGTTATCAGCTGCATCAGCACGTACTTCTTCCACATGGTATAATTCATGTTTCCTGACCTTAATTGAATCTTGCAATTCCATTCTCTTTCCCCATTCCGTTCTCATGGTAGGTAACAGAAATTCCACTGGAAGTAAAGCTTCCATACCATAAACTAATTGGAATGGTGTATACTTAGTGGTGACTTTATATGAAGTCCTGTATGACCACAAAGCTGTCAGCAGCTTTGTATCCCAATCCGTTCTGTTTGCATTGACTATATAAAGATATATCTTAGCCAAGATAGTACATAGTATTTTGTTGGTAGCCTCTGCCTGCCCATTACCCTGTGGGTAATATATTGTACTCTTCCTATGCACAATCATGAACTCTTTAGTCAATAATTCAATGGTCTCATTAATGAAGTGACTTCCCTAATCACTGATAAATTCCAAGGGACAGCCAAATCGTGTAAGTATGTTCTCATATATGAACCTTGCTGTGGACTTGGCTGTGGTGTCCCTCAAAGCTTTAGCTTCCACCCACTTCGTAGTATAATCAGTGGCTGTAATTATGTACCTGTTCTGTGTATTCTTGGCTGGTGGGTTAATTGGTCCAACAAAGTCTAGTCCCCATTTCTGAAATGGTTCCGTAGGCATTGTAGGATGCAAGGCCATCTTCCGAGATCTCTGCAAAGGTCCTAGCCTCTGACATTCATCACAACTCTGACAATACTTGTGTACATCTTTGAACAAAGTAGGCCACCAGTAACCTGCATGTAGTATCTTCCTGCTGGTAGTCGCTTCTCCAAAATGACCTCCTGCCACTCCTTTATGAACTTCCTCCAAAACTTTATTAACTTCATGGTGGTATAAGCATCGCTTCAGCACTCCATCTGGTCCTAGCTTATACATTCTGCTCCCTACCATAGTGTAAGGTAGAGCCTTGATAGCAATTCTCTTTCTCTGCTCCTTTCCATAACTTGGTGGGCACTGACCATGAGCAAGGTAGTATCTGATTGGCCACTGCCAATCTAACCAGTCATCTGTACTTCCCTACACCACCACTGCAAATAGACTCGCATCTGGTAATTGATCATCTAATCCCGTGGCTGGTTCTCCTGTTGATAACCCTGACAAGTGATCCGCCACAAGATGCAGCCTCCCAGGCTTGTAAACAACCTCGAACTCAAACTCGTGCAAGATTATCAACCATCTTGCTATTCTTCCGCTTATCAGAGGTTTGTTTACCAGATATATCAGAGCCTGGTGATCCACATAGAACATAAACTTCTTGCCCAACAGGTAATGCCTGAATTTCTTCACTGCATAGATCATTGCCAATGCTTCTCTTTCCGTTGTGCTATAATTTCTTTCGGCATTGTTCATCAATCGGCTAGCATAGTACACAGGTGAATCTATCCTTCCTATAACATTTTGGGCTAACACTGCTCCTAGTGCTTCTTCAGAAGCATCACAGTGAACATGAAATATTTCCTGCCAAGTGAGGATTAATCAGCACAGGTGTAGTTGTTACTGACAATGTAAGTTCCTCAAAAGCGTGTTGACATTCAGGTGTCCATGCAAACACTGCTTCTTTCTTCAGAAGTTTGCTCAATGGTGCTGCTATCTGTGCATATCGTCTGACAAATCTTCTGTAATAGCTGGTTGTCCAAGGAATCTCCTTAGACTCTTAACATTCACTGGTGGTGGAGAGGCTTTAATGGCCTCTATTTTCCTGGGATCCACAAGAAGTCCCCTCTTACACACAATGTGTCCCAGAAGCACCCCTGAGTTCACACAGAAAGTACATTTCTTTAGATTCAGACCCAAACCTCTCATCCTGCATCTGGCCAGACATAACTCCAATTTATGCAAGTGCTCATTCTTAGAGCTGTACACACTGAAATCAGCCAAGAACACCTGCATGAAATCCTCCAGATACTCATGAAAAGATTCACTTATCACTCTCTGAAAGGTTGCTGGTGCATTACAAAGTCCAAAGGGCATGACTTTGTATGCATAAGCACCCCAGTCTGTGATGAGAGCTGTCTTTCCTTGGTCTTCTTCTGCCACTTGCACTTGATTATAACCACTGAAGCCATCCATGAATGAGTACATCTCATGGCCTGCCACAGTGTCCAATACTGCTTCTGTGAATGGCAAAGGGAAATGATCTTTCTTCGTACAAGCATTCAGCTTCTTGTAGTTCACACAAACTCTTAGTTTACCATTCTTCTTGGGAACTATCACAATGGGTGACAACCAAGTTGTATACTCTATTGGGTATATGAACTTAGCCTCAGCCAACTTCTTGATCTCTTCTCCAACCTTCTGTGCATAGTTGGGATTCATTTTGTACCTTGCCTGTTTGATTGGTACTGACCCTGGTTCCAATTCAATCTTATGCTGATAGATCTCAGGTGGTATCCCTTTTAGATCCTCGTAGCTCCAAACAAATACATCTCTGTATTTGATGAACAGACTCTTAGCTTCCTCAAAGAATTCTCGCTTCAAATCAGCTCCTACCTTCACCACCCTTGGTTCCTCTTCAGTTCCCACATTCACTTCTCTCACCTGCTCATCAGCTGTGATTGTCCAACCAGTCACCACTTCATCCTGTAAACTCACAGTGGCTGGTTCCTCTAGGATTTCCATTTCTCCTTCTTTTTCTTCATAGAAATGTGATGGGTAACTGCTGGTTTCCTCTTCAATTGGTGTTGCTGACACTACACCACAGCAGATACTTCTTAAACAACTTAGGCCTTGTTAGAGGACTGTCTGGGACTTAGACACTTATACGGGATCTGTAGGGTACCCTTAATTTTTGCAGAGACTGAGACCAACAAGAGCCTTAGGGGTGACAGCAGCACACTTTAGAAGGCGGTTACACATCCCGTCACAGCCAACACAGCCCGTCACAGCTTCGCTCAGCCCAACACAGGAGGTTTACTATTTCATGAGCAGAAACCATGAGCCATGAGCCATGAGCCGCATGAGCGGTGAGCCGAAGTCTAAGATACGCGGATTTCATGAGCGGACTCCTCCAAATTTGGAAATGCGGCAGATTAAACAAGTATTAAAATAATAGTTTTTTATTTGACCTTGCCGTTTTTGGACGTTCCACATCATGTAATGCGGCGAAGATATGTCGTCAGTAACAAGTCCGCTCATGGTTTTTTAGATCCGCTCATGGAAATAAGTGACCGTGCAACGGGAAATCCAGTATACCACTGCAAAAGGACGTCGCATACTGGCCTGTATAGAGTATTCCGTGGTTTTACATGCCTTAACATTGGAATGAAGCTGACCCTTTTGCCGTGATTGAACCAATGGAGTCTGCACCAATAGAGTCTGCAGTACTTCACAATTCTGTCTTCTTCGGGTATTCGGCGGGAAAGGTTTGCAACTGAACTGGGAAATAAGGTGCCGCATTAGGGTTGGCACGTGCGAAATTTCGGAGCGGTTTGGTGTTGGCGAAGGCCGCCTCTACCAGTACCTACGACGATACTTGGAAATGTGGCGCCGCATTTCCTTGTCGGACGTCGAATGAGGAAAGCAAGTTTTCGGAAAGCAGAAAAACATGAACCCTCCAACATACAAAAATACATGCACGTGGAAACAAGTGAACGATATAGTAATATCTTAGTTCGAGCAAAACAGGTTACTGGTAGGCAAGACATATGTCGGACCTTTCTGTGGCCAGAGTCTGAGGTACTGGCAGCAGTACAGTTCTACTATCCGAAAAGGATGGGCGTACCATTGTATTGGGACCGCAAGCCAAGCTCACTGGTCCCCTGGATCCATATTCAGAAGAGTGTGAACCTCCTGGGGGCTCAACCCTGGTGCATGTATGAAGTGATGAGTTGTGGAACTACAACGGAGTCTCTTTAGGTACACGTAGTACAAATGCTTGCAAGGGCAGTATGATGCCCCCTTGTTTGCCATGATCTGGAAGTCGGTGCAATTGCACGTGGGTAATTCTGAAATGGTGATGGTGTACACCTCATTGCGAACAGCTGAGCCTGCCGTGGCCATCTGATACACACGCCCGAATCCTGGTGGGGCACTTCTGTCGAGCTCTGGATTGTACAGTTCATCCGAAGTGCATTCCCCATCCTTTGTCTCGTTCACTTTTGAGGGAGGTCGCCGCCTCTTCGGTTTCCCCCAACGGTGTGTAGGATGCTTAGAGCTGTCGTGTCCCATTGTTTTTGCTCTCACAGGGGTCGGTGGTGGAGGCTGTGGAAGCGGAAATGGTTGTCTGGGGACGTCAGTGCGCTTGCACCATCCGAAATCCTGCGGCAGAGTAAGGGCGTCGGCCTCAACCTGACTCAGATCGCAGCCTGGTTCCACCGGCCACACCGGGGGGAGCATTGTTTGTATGCCGTACTTGGGCTTTCCATACACGCAAGTCATAATGTCGTGCCTGCAGAACCAGAACTGGGTGGTTGTCGCCTCCGCAAACTTTGCATGGACAAATCTTCCTGTAAAAGTAGGAGCAGGGACAGCCCCATCTGGATTCCTCCTTATCATCTCTAAACAACGTTGCCGTGTATCCACACGAATTGCGGAACACCTTCCTCGAAACGACGGCTTTGTGCGAGCAATTCTCCACTGTGATGCAGACACAGTCGTCTCCACAATGGCTTGGCCATACTGCATAACAGCGGGCGGAATCTGGGGCAAGGGAGCGGTGGGAATTTCTCGCACGAAATCCCCGGTTGAAGGCGACGCCGATCTGGAATTTCTTGGGCTTCCACTGCTGGAAGACACATTGTGCGGCAACATGACGGGACCTCGAGGTGCTGTCCGAATGTTCCTGTCCGATCTCCAGGAATCCTCTTCGCACCCGGGTTCCTCTTCAATCCTCCGCCTCACAGGGCGAGTCCGGACGTCCCCCTCTAGGTGTTCACCTCTGCGGTGCAGAGGCGTCCCTTTGATCTTCTCTCGCAATGCTGTCGCCCATTTCAGTGGATTCTTGGACCGCGAAGCTGTTCGTACCAACAATTCCTCCCTGTCCGGCCCAAAGCCCCATTGTTTGCCGCTCAGGAACTTGTAGTACGTGGCTTGCTGCATGATTGCTCTGTCAATGTCCTCCGCTGTGGCCGTCACTACGTCCACCAGATGTGCGGCAGAAGACGCTCGCCAGGAGGAGGGACCGATTCTGCCATATTCGTTTCGGCATGTCCGTGTCGGAATCCAAGCACCGCTCCTAGAAGGACACAAACAATGGTGAGGGACCAATCGAAATGTCCGTAACAGAAAGACAAATGAACGAAAATGACAGCAGCCTACCTCCCGCATGTACTGTCCGAACTGTCGATACGAAAATGCCACCACCCCAACCAGCTGTGCAATGCTCCCAGATTGGTTGTCTCCACTGCACCTGACGTTGTTAGAGGACTGTCGGGGACTTAGACACTTATACGGGATCTGTAGGGTACCCTTAATTTTTGCACAGACTGAGACCAAGAGGAACCTTAGGGGTGACAGCAGCGCAATGTAGAGGGGGGTACACAGCCCGTCACAGTCGTCACAGTCGACACAGCCAACACAGCCCGTCACAGCCGACACAGCAACACAGCCCGTCACAGCAGACACAGCCAACACAGCCAACAACAGCCCGTCACAGTCGTCACAGC